>JAQZBX010082435.1:0-13523 GCA_029593785.1 Cabassous unicinctus | reverse complement strand
CTGCACTGAGGGGAGATTCTCCATAGAGGGCTAAATAATGAACGGAAATAGAAGCGGCTAGACTGAAGGAAGGTGTGGAGAGCTACTCTGAATCTGAGAAGTGGAGGGGAAGAGGTGGTTTGGGAGATTACAAGGGAAGCAGAAACCGCTACTCTGTTCCCTTCCTCTCATGTCCTAGGGAGGTAGGACTCTACGTACCAAGGCCCCAACCTGCACCTTAGCTGTGGAGTGCCTATGCAGTTTGTACAACGAACAGCCTGTTAGTGTGATTGGTGTGGACTGAAGACCAGGGGACTTCTCTGTCATATTCTCTGCCCTATAACACTTTAAGACATGACATTAGACCAAGGAGAAAGGGTGGTAATATAGCCGTAGTAATAAGCAAACTTGATTTTCCCACATACCTTTTGGTCAGTATGGTTGTTTGGAATTGTATATACCCTGGAAAATCACATTCTTAAAGCTAATCCATTCCTGTGGGTGTAAACCTATTTTAAGTAGCACCTTTTGATGAGGTTACTTCAGTTAAGGCAGGGCCAAAGGCAGGTCTTAATCCTCTTACTAGAGTCCTTTATAAGAGAACAAAATTCAGACATAAAGATTTTCATGGAAGGAGGAAGCTGAAAGCAATGAAACCTGGAAGAGAAGGGAGAGACCAGCAGACAACGCCATATGCTTTGCCATGTGGCAGAGGAGCCAAGGATTACTGGCTGCCAGGCTTTAGGAATAAACCATCAGCCGTTGATGCCTTGATTTGGAAATTCTCATGGCTTCAAACTGTAAGCAAATAAACTTCCATTGTTTAAACCTAACACATTTCATGGTATTTGCTTTAAGAGCCTAGGACACTAAAAATTCAAATATAATCTATAGAATAATAAATGTGCATTTACTACATTTGGGATGTGGAGGAAAATTTGTGACAGCTGCATTTTATACTGCCTAATTTACTTTTTCAGTGGTTTTGAAAGTTTCTTCCAATGGGATTACTTATATTCCTGGAGTTTAAATTTTTTTGCCTTATTTAAATATTTCCATGTACAGGTCGTTATTTTTATAGAGAATCTAGAATAATACACTCTAGTGGAAATTCTCTTGCTGTGAGGAATTTACTTGCTATTGGGCAAAATGATTTGCTTTATGAAAAGAGTGTTGCAGGGGATTATGGAACATACTGACATTGTCTTGACCAAACATAGCACAGCAAACTAATGCTGCTCAAACAATGACTAAAAATAAAGGACAGGATGTGGATTTGCAGGATGGGGTGGGGGTGGGGTGGGGGAAGCTCTACTCTCCTGAGCTAAAACTGTAAGTACTTTCCCCAGACACTTTCATAATAATTCTGTTAATCTTTGTAAAATGAAAGTGCTGAATACATATTAGTTAACCAGGAAGATGATATTAAACTACAAAAATTGTTTTCTTACTCCGATATTTTCCTGTACACTGCCATTATAATACCACTTAAGATCTTTAAAGACTGAGAGTTGATGTGCTTCACATTTTATAGGTCTCTAAAATTGCTAGTTAAATTTCATATGGTTAGTCCCAAAAAAGGAGAAGACAAGAAAAGACAAAGAATACATATTAATAAACTATGTTCCTAGAAATCAGGGATAAATCATCATATCCTTGAGATTGTCAACACACTACCTTGTACATGGTTAGCATTTATTGCTAGTTTAATACATGGAAACTCTGAGACAAGAAAAAGTACATGACTAATATGACCATAGAATAAAGACCAAATGTTGCATATGGTTTGTGAAATCAATTTTATTATTTTATAACAGGGGTTCTTAACCTTTTTTTTGTTCCATGGACCCTTTGCCAGTCAGCTGAAAACCATGGATCCCTTAATAAGTCCACACAATACTGTGTATTATTTAATAAATATATCACACCTACACGAACACGTCACCACAAGAATAATGTGTTTTTGAATTTTCAATTCAATCTCATGGACCCCCTGAAATCTTTCCATGGACCCCTGGTTAAGAACCCCTGCTTTATAATTATACACTGCATATAAATGAAAATATGTGAGTAGGTTTTAGTTTATAGCAGGGTTAATATAATGACAGAAATCTAGGCATTCTCAAATATCTAGATATTTCCAAATATCTCTGGCATTTAATATTGTGAAGAATTAACAAATTGGTTGTCCCAATTGCTCACTTTAATTGGTGGCTTTTTGTAGACATATTTGATATCAAATACGTCTTTTTTGTTTAAGAACAAATATTAACAAAGATTAATAATGTGCATGTTTCCCAAGTGTATCAACCTAGTAATAAGATCATTTGATGTGCAGTTTGTCATATATTAGTAATTAGGACTAAAAGAAAACCATTTTTCCTATATCTCAGATAAAAATGGGATTTCACCACAAGAAAGAGCCTTGAACGTGATTTTACGTTTTGAGAAAGTGTCTATATAACCAAATGCATGATAAAGTTCTCTTTGTTAATCAGTCCACCTCTCTGGCACACACCACAAAGTCCCTATTTTGTGTTAAGATACAATTAGAACAAAGGGGAGGGAGATAAAAATCTAAGTGATTGGGGAAAGTGAGAGGGACCTACTGGTGCCAGCACATAAATTCAGCATATCTTCCTGGGCTGAATTTTAGCAGTACGCTTTGCGGGTTGGACAACCTAATCATGATAACAATTACATTGGATAGCATTTTATTTACTGCAGAATGGGTGGTTTAATTCTTTATATTTAATTCTAACAAAAACTCAGAAGCAACACAAAGAAAAGTCTAACTTGATTTCTGCTAATAGGGAAAAATCTAACATGGAGATTTTCTTAGCTAAACAACGTGAGAAATGCTAGAGCAGAGCTGTCACACTGCCAAAATCATCTCTCTATTTAACCAGTACTTAAGGTGGCTTCCTTGAGGAAGATGTGAAGGAATTGGACCTTGAATGATGACTCTAAATTTGCCAGTAGGAGAAGAGGGCACTGGGCATTCAGGGCAGAGGGAACAGACTTTGAAATCATGTGGGCATAATACAGTGTTACGCATTCTGGGAACAATTAAAAAACTCAAGAGTTCGCCTGAGTGCTAGGACATTTCTCCTTCTCTCTGAAAAGAGAAAACAAAGACATAGTGCCTACTTTATACTCGGCACTTTCTATCAGTTGTCTGTCTTAGCATAATCTTTGTAAGAGACCCCATTGGACATTCTGGCTTATGGGACTGTTTGTGGGCTTAACTTTTTATGTTCTATCATAAAAATACTTATCATTGGAAAATCCCAATTCAGATTTTTATAAATTGGATAGCTTTTTTAAAGTTCTAACACATTTTACATTTTAAAAATCAATATTTATACTTAAAAATTAACTAAATTAGAGCTGCCTTTTATAGTTATGTCATTAAATATTAATTTTCATTCTGTAATTTGTATAAGCTCTAAAGAATAGTGAATGTTGGTCCCAAATCAACTTTCTCATTTTTCAAATGAGCAAGTAAAATGAGATAATTTGATTTCTGAGGAAGAAGGGAAAGCTATATGTGGTGGTTTTAAGTTGTACTTACCCCAGATAAATTTGTTCTTAAATTTAATCCATTCCTGTAGGTGTGAACCCATTGTAAGCAAGACCTTTTGATGAGGCTACTTTAGTTAAGGTGTGACCCACTCAATTAGAATGGATTTTAATTCTCTTCCTGGAGTCCTTTGTAAGAGGAAGGTACAGAAGCAAGAAGCTGAAATCAACGATACCTTGAAGAGAAGGGAGAGACCAGCCAGTGCCACCATGTGCCTTGCCATGTGGCAGAGGAGCCAAGGATTGCCAGCAGCCAGTCTTTGGCAAGAAAGCATTGCCTTCATGATGCCTTAATTTGGACATTTTCTTGGCCTTAAAGCTGTTTGCCAATAAATTCCCATTGTTTAAGTCAACCTATTTCATGGTATTTGTTGGAACAGCCTCAGAAACTAAAACACCATGTTATGGTTTTATTTATGAATTACTGGGTTTCTTTTCAAAATCTAATACAGATAGTAGCATCCAGCTTTAAACTGTGAAAATAATATTAGCTGTGCACCCTAATTAATGAAGTTCATTTAAGAAGGTCATCTATGACTCATAATTGAAACCAGTACTTTTTAATTTTCTAGTAGAGAAAAGTCCTCTTCCTCTTTGCTTCCAACATGAATAATACAAATCTGATGATCCCTGCAATGTTTATATATGGCCATACAGTCCCCAAAGCAAGTATATGCTGACAAAAGCCAGAAGAGAGAAGCAGTGGCAAGGTTTTTTTCTTTTGTTGGGTAACATGAGCTTATCTACTTGTCCTAGACTGAAGCTATCTGGTGAAGAGCAGGTTTTTAGGGCACATGTCCTTTCAAGGGATTGTAGGTTTGGTTAATTGAATGGGTTTTACCCACAGGATTCTGTGCCCTTGAATCATTTGTCCTTGCCCCTCATTATCTTTCTCACTCCAGGAAGACTTTGCCTGGAAAGTAAGGTATTATAGGAACCACAACAGCCTGTACTTCCAGAGCTCTGTTTTATGAAAAGGGTCAAGGTCAGGTTCTAACTATAAAATGTAGAATCTGACCTCCACACTAAGAGGAAGTACCAAAGTTATAATTTGTCCAGGAAACACTAATCTTAATATTTCAAAGATGTGCATGCTTGGTAACCTTTTAAACACCAACAAGGTCAATGAGAGTATTCTGTGGTAACTAGTTTGCATGTTTCTACAATGTAATGAACTTTAAAAATTACTTAATCATTGGAAAGAAAAGATTAGAGTCAATTATGTAGACTCTCATATTGCACCTCAGATCTCAGAACTGGTTTTGGTCAGCAGTGGATAGTGAATCTAGCACATATGTCCTGGTTTACCTAAAAAAGTCTTAAAATATAGCAAGACTATTAGTTAAATAAACTTGCACATAAATACAGTTATGTAGGAATGCTTGAAGAATTAGTATTTAGTTTTCTTGGCTCAATCAGTTTGTCTGTCTCTTAAATTTATTTGCTGTTCCAATTGTACAAGATGGAGAACATGTAAATTATGCTATGGCTTTTGATGGGAGAACTGAGTCATGTCCCGAGTCACAACACATTCAATAGTTTCAAGCTACCAAGAACTTTGTTATATATAGCAATGTGGTTCATTTACTGTAGAACTTGCCAAACACTTTTGGTCCATGGCACATGGAATATTGTCCTATTTGCATAGCACACTGGAATAATAGTGATAGAGCCAGGGGTTCCGGCTTCCCCTAGCCGTTCCCTACAACCCTGAGGACTAAGAGCATCAGCATTCTGGCACATCTATAACCTATTCATAGGCACATAGGTTGATTTATTAAGAGCTACTTTAATAGCTCATCTGAGCAGTCCATTAACCGGCCCAAATACTTATCAGCTACAGTCAATCATCACATTTGAGAGTTGAAGGGGACCTAAGCAATCATTTGGAGTGACCATTCAACTCACACATAAGACAACCCATGGAAAAAGCATGATGGGGTGGGGGTGGAAACTTGGAAGAGAGAACTAGGTTTGATTCTTGGATCTATTATTTAGTACATCTATAATCTTAGGCAAGTCACTTAACCACTTGGAGTTTCCATGTTGTCACCTGCAAAACAAGGAGAATTATACCTACCTTTGCTGTAGTATTTTAAGATTTCAGATAGCATTAGTGAATTGCAAGCTTAGCACAGTATGTGGCACATAATTAATTGATAATTTGTTAAGTGACTTTCCCAGCTCATAGAGCTAGACATGGAGCCTGAATTAAAATTTGACACCTAACTCCCAGTTCAGTGTATTATTTATATATTTTGATCTCTTACTTCTAGGTACTTGAATCCACTAATGTTGTAGCTTACCTCTTTAGTAGCTATCAATACCCACTTCATCGTAGCAATTATGCATGGGGGGAAAGAGAGTTCTTTCTGTAATTATCTGAAAAGAAACTAATATTTGTAGAGCATTTATAGTTTTCTGGGCACTTTCAAAGACTTGGAGTCTCTGAATAACTGAGAAATTGCTACAGTCAATATTTTCACCATCTTCAATTTACAGATGCAGGAGCTTCACTGGAAGGAATTCAGTGTAGCCACAGCCAATCTCCTCTGAGTAACAGAGCCAGGACTCAGATGGACATCTCCTGTCCCCAATTCTTATGCTTTTCACTGACCCAGGTGTCTCACTGCTGGATTTTGTGGCTGACTGTAGATGAATATGCTGATAGACCTTTAACCCTACATATAGGGTGAAGATGTAAGCAATTAGAGAGGCAGGAATAAGAGACGCAATTGTGGTGGAGAATACAGTTAAGATGGAGGTGTG
The DNA here is from genome assembly GCA_029593785.1 of Cabassous unicinctus. Lineage (NCBI taxonomy): Eukaryota > Metazoa > Chordata > Mammalia > Cingulata > Chlamyphoridae > Cabassous > Cabassous unicinctus. Next base: position 7,193 of record JAQZBX010082435.1, on the reverse strand, counting down.
GTGGAAGAAATTGTAGTTCTGGGAGCTAAGAAGTAGATGAGCCAAAGGCTCCTCCAACTCATCCAGATGTTTTCAAGCCATCCAGGATGGCTTTTATTTTACTAAAAAAGTAGTATGATTAGAAGCCTCTGCAAAGTGGCAGGATGCCATCTAACAGTATCACACCTTGCCAAACGCACAGGCTAAGTTTTTCTAGGGATTTAATAATGTTTTAAAAGAATTATTTAGCTTTTATTTAAACTATAAAACGTGGAGGTGATACATCAAAACAAGTTGAAAGGCTCCAGTTCAACCAATGTATGTAACAATCTAAATTAATATATGCTGTACTCATTTGAGAACTGATTCATCATGTAGAGTTTCTAGGTTTATTTATCTTGCTTAAAGAAAGAGGAAATGTAAAAATATGAGGTTAAGATTAACATTCAAAAGAGATTACAGTAATTAATCCACATGTACTTAATTTTGTGGATCCTAAGAAAAATGTATGCTGAGTTGCACCAAAATTGATGTGCAATTAAAAATAGAGGACAGATCCAGTGAAATCTGTGCTTGAATTTCTTAATAGGAAGATGCAGACCTGCACTTTCTTGGTAAACACTAATTTTTGACCCTCAGTAATCTCTTGTCCTTTCTAAGCTAATTTTCCTCATTTATAATATGAGAGGTTGTACAAGCTTTGGCTTAGAATTTAATTTTAAAGCTACTTTAATAGAATGACCTAGGTAATGAAACTAATTTTAATTTATTGGGTATCTAATATACATCAGATATTCTGCTAGAGTTGTGTGAGCATTATCTCTAATCCTCACTACAGCCAGGCAAGCAAGTATTAGAAGTGTCCTTTTCAGGATTAAATAAGATAAATGTGCCTTGACAGGATTTTTAAAAACTATTGCTTCTATAATTTGTTAAGCTACCTTTTGTCTGTTATTTTATTTTTTTGAAGGTGAAATAATGTTTACTAATTTTGAAAAAAAAAAAAGAAATGTTCTTTTTCATAAGAGGTCATTGAGGCTCAGTTAATTTGGAGGTTGGCTTATTATCAGAACATAGCCTGATCTAACTTTAAAGCCTGTGCTCATTCTTCCACCATATATGTTTTGAAGTGGTTTAGAGATGTTCCACATTCAATTAGCCAGTTTAAATACACAGTAAGTAAAATTCACTCATTCATTCCACAAGTACTTACTGAGTTTTTATTATGTTCCAAGTATTGTGATAAGTGTTGAGTTCAGATTGATGAACAAAACTAACCGTCATGGAGATTCACTATCTTGTGGGGGAGTTTGACAGTTCACTGTTGCAATAAGGAGAAATACGTAAATGCCTATTATTGATTTTGCTATTTCAAGTCCTCAAATGCTTACTTTTTATAAAAAGAAAATAATATTTATGAAAAATAAGAGTATAAAGCAGTCATTTTGATTCTTGTATTTTGTCCCTAAAGGTTGCAAAAATATTTCTTACAGAGAACTCTTTCAATCCATGTTTCAAAGGATTGATAAGAAGTCATTCCTTCCCAGGAGAACCTATACATTGAAGACACATGAAAGGTTGCCTCTCTAACTGTCCTTCAGGAGAGTCAGAATCTTTGATCCTAAACACTTAAATATATCAAGAATTAAAAATAATTAGACTATTTCCTGTTTGTAATGAAGCCACTTAAAATATAGTGAGAGACACAAGACTTTATTTCCAGGAATTGATTTGTTCTGCCTAACATTTCTAATATTGTTATTTTCAACATCATCTCTAAATGTTTATTTATTTTGGGAAATGTGAACCAATTATAGGTAATGTTTATTTATCTAATCAATTATTAAAATTTGTGGTTCCTCTCTTGGTATATGTTTTCTTTCACTTCATAATATAAGATAACAGACTCTACTATTATTGTCTTACATGCAAATTAATGATATTTGTAGTATTTAATCTTTCCTTGATCTTATCTCTCGGCCAGACTCTGCCTTAATCATGCAAAATTTGGTCATCTCTTGAACCTAACTGTCAGTGCAGATTCTCCCACATTCATTACTAACCTCAACCTGGCTTTGATGCACTGGAAGTTCTTACTATAAGTGAATTTTGAAGTAAAAAGATAATTATATTAAAATCATATTTAATTTCTACTTTTTCTGATCATGAAAATTTTTCAGTCAAGTAGAGAACTTTACTGTGAAGTTTTTATTATTATTTTTTTAAAACTGGGTTTAGCGTTATTACACTTGCCCAGATGTGCCTGAGAAACAATGTCAAAAGGAAAAGATGAAAATAAAGGTACCAATGAAGCCAAAAATAGTTGCCTTGGTTCTTGACTCTTAGATCTTTTTAAAAATTAAATGACTGACTGATGAGAATTCAAGTGCTTGCCTTTCTTGACAAAGGTTAACTCAATGTATTGGCATAATTGTGCAAATGTGCCATGTAGAAGTGCCAAATAAAACAAGATATCAGCCCCAATAGATGTTGCATTGACGAATACTAATCAATGTTTCTTAAGATTTTGCAGCTAATAAAAATTGTTCTGATTCCAATCGACCAAGATGGCAATGTAATAGGCTCCAAGGGGCTGTTCCCCCCCACAGAATCTTTAAACAACTAGAAAAAAACTGGAAGAGCCATCTTCCTCGGAATTCTAGAAAACAAAGGGTGTCTAACTGGGTGAGTGCCAAGTCAAGGAAACACAGCTTTACAAAGCAGTAGGAAAAGTTCATGGTGTCTTTGCTGATCCTTCCAATACCCCTCTCTGGTATAATGTGGAGCCAGCCTGTTTTCCCATTGTGGGTGTCTGGCCCTGTTCTGGAGGGAGCAGAGTAACCCACATGTGCATACTGAATTGCCTGTATGCCCATGCAGTTATCAGGTGGCGGCCTGAAAGACTGAACCAGGGAACTCATCTCGCATGCCCTCCCAGAACATGCCCTGCAGTCAGAATCAGCTTGTTGACAACTAAAACAATGTAAGAAACAATTAGGTCAAAACATCCTGGGGCAAAAGATTATCTGCTTTAAGTCATATAATAGTGCATCCAAGGGAAGAGAAAGTCTATTTCATAGGGAGTGTGTGTGTGGGGTTGAATTCCTATAAATGGGGAAATTCCTTAGGCTGCTAGCAAGCACACACCCAGCATGTAAAAGGGGCTCAGAAAAGATGGAGAGGATCTTGCACTTCACATTTGCCTCAAACTGACTTTCTTGATAGGAGGGCTAAACTCTGAAGGAGACCACTAGCCAAAGCAGAACCAATTTGCAAATGCTGTGAAAGTGGAATTTTGCTTTTGTTTGTTTGTTTATGTTATCTCCTGGAACCCAAGTAATTCAGTCATATCTAACTAGATACAAAATTAAGGAACTGACAGCTCAGGGACTAAATCCAAGAAGTAAGAGTTTAAAATATTAGAATATACAGAAGACAACAAAGGTTACAAGATAAACAAACCAGATATGATGGTTAACCAAAAAGGAACGTGGTAAAAATCCAAAAACCATCAAAGAATAACAGACTTTGGATATATTGGACAAAGACTTTAACAAAAGTAATCCTCAATAAGGTCAAGGAAATAAAGTAAAACACAAAGAACAAATTAAGGGAAATCAGGAAAACAATGAATGAAAAATATGAGAATCTCAATAATGAGATAGAAATGTTAAAAAGGAACCAAACAGAAATACTGCAGTTGGAGGCCATGATAACAAAAATGAAAAATCCCTCAGAGGGTTCCAACAGCATATTGGAGCTGGCAGAAGAAATTCAGTGAATTTGAAGATAAGACACTTGAAATGAGTCAGGCTGAGAAGCAGAAAGAAAAAAGAAATCTTAAAAATGAAAATAGCTTAAGTCAGCTATAGGACACCATCAAGTGCACCAATATACATGTTATGTGAGTCCCAGAAAGAGAAGAAAGAGTAAAAGGAGCATTACTTTATTCAAAGTAATAATGGCAGAAAACTTCCCGAATTTAATAAAAGACATGTACATTCAAGAAGTGCAACAAACCTCCAAAACTCTAAAAGAACCATGCCTAGGCACATAATAGAGAAACCTATCAGTGTCAAGGACAGGGAAAGAACTCTGAAAGCTGGAAGAAAAAAGTAATGTGTTGCATACAACAGAGTCCCCAATAAAATTAAGTGCCAATTTCTCATCAGAAGTCATGAAAGCAAGAATGCAGTGGGACAAAATATTAAAAGTGCTGGACATGCTAACAAAGTGTTTTATACCAGTGAGGCTATCTTTCAAAAATGAGGGAATGAAAACAGATAAGGTCCACACAGTAGCTAACAAAATATTAAGCTTACATCCTCAGGAATCCCTGCTACTTTCACAAATAAAATGGCAAAATAATCTCTGGAATATATAAGCTATGCTGAAGAAAAGAAAACAGGCCTATATGCCAAGTCCTCAATCTTAATGCTTGTACTTAAGAACCCTATTCCTATAAAAATGAAACTTATCCTAATTATAATTAATGCCTAAGAGTTACCTCCTGAAAACATCCTTGTTACCCAAATGTATCCTCTCTCTAAGTTCAATAAATAAATTCACTTCTTTCTGATGTGGGACATAACTCCCAGGAATAAGACTCCCTGGTACCAAGGGATTATTACCAAGCACTAACCAGTGATGCATTTGGAAAAGGGGGAAACATTAAATAAAAAAGAGTTATTATGTCTAAGAAATTACCAAGTAAGTTGGGAGGTCATTCCAGAGATTATGCTTATGCAGGTTCAGGCAGATTTCACTAACTCCACAGTAAACAAAGCCTCAAACAAAAGTGTTCCAAGGGCTCTAGGGATGTCTGGACACCAGAGGCAAGGCTCACAGCCCTATTTTGGAATATATTATAATCTATTTCCCCAATATAACATAGTTATATTTATAATTTTCCTACTCATTTATAATTATCCTACTCATGATTCTTCTACTCCTTTTATTTGAACTTATAATTTTCAATATACCCATTTAAAATATCTCTCAAAGACTTTAATCTTTGGATTGTTCATATGCTGATTGAGACTTGAACACCACCAGAGATGTGGCCAACTTTCCAGTTCTTCGGGCTTGCCTTGGACAGCCAATACAACAACAACAACAACAACAATGATTATGGACAAGTTCTATGCCCAAAAAAGGAGTATCTACAACTGCAAGCAAAATAATTCCTTTCATCTGCTCCACAATATTTAAGTTCCCTCTCAGCCTGAAGCAGTCAGAGAAGACATCACCCCCAATCCTTCAAGTTTAAGGAATGAACAAACTTAAAGGGGGAGTGTAACCATGAACCAAAGTCAATTCATTGTTATTGTAGTTATTATCTTATGTTAACAGAAGAATTTGCAACATTGATGTAGATAGTGGTTGCCAGGCATTCAGAAGGGAGGGAGAAGGATGTACAGGTAGAATACAGGGCAATTTTAGGGAAATTTTGTTCTATATGATACTGCAATGATGGATACATGACATTATAGATTTCTCACAGCCTATAAAACTGTACAGCACAAAGTGTAAACCATAATATAAACTATAGACTTTCGTTAGTAGCAATGCTTCAAAATTGGTTCATCAATTGTAACAAATATATCAAATTAATGTAAGATGTTAATAATAGGAGAAACTATGTGTGTGTTTGTGGGTGTGGGGGTTATATGGGAATTCCCTATGCTTTCAGTGTAATTTTTTATAAATATAAATCAAAAGCTTCTTTGAAAATGAAGTTTATTACAAAAAAATGAGGCAGTGATTAAGATATTCCCAGTTAAAAAAAGGTGAGGGAGTTCAGTACCCCTAGACCTGCCCTCCAGACAATGCTAATGGGAATTTTTCAGACTGAAAGGAAAGGACAATAGTGGATCAAAGTGGCATAAAGAAATAAAAATCTCCTGTAAAGGTAATCAAACATATGGGTAATTATAAATGCCATTAATATTATAATGTATTTTTTGGCTTGATACTCCACTTTTATGTCTTACAGATTCTAAAATGCAAATGCATAAAAATAATGATAAACCTATTGCTTTGGGACATACAATGTATAAAGTTATAATTTGTAACAAATACATCAAAAAGGTGAGGATGATGGTGGGGCATAGGGATAATGTATGTGAATGCTATTGAAATTAAGTTGGTATCAAACAAAAGAGATTGCTATAGATTTAGGATATTAAATTTAAGCCCCAATATAACTACAAAGAAAATATATGAAAAATATACGCAGAAGTAATTTCACTGACATTAATGGAAGAAATTAAGGGACAAATAATGGTACAAGACTTACAAAAAACTGAATAACAAAATGGCCGAAGAAAGTCCTGAATTATTAGTTGTCACTTTAAATGTAAATGTAATTAAACACTCCAGTCAAGAAGAAGAGATTGGCTGAATGGGCAAAAAAAGCATGAATCAAGTATATGCTATTTATAAGAGACTCACCTTATATTCAAATATATAAGTAGGTTGAAAGTGAAAGGATGGAAAAAATATATATACTATGCAAATAGTAACCAAAAGAGAGCTGAAGTAGCTATGCTAATTTAGATAAAATAGACTTTAAGTCAAAAGTTATAAGAGTCAAGAACTCAGTCCTTCCACCAAAACAACTTTTAAACAGGCAGGAACTGCCTGAAACAACTATTTTGAAATTCCAGAGGCTAGAAGAATACTGTTTAGCATCCAGGGAAGAGCAGGAGAAAGAGTCTGATAAATTACTGTAAGGGACTATAAAGTGGTTTCTCCATGCCCATAGCTGCTGGCGCCTATCCCCCACTCTCACAGCAGGCTGCCACAGGGTCTAAACCCTGGTTAGCTGCTGCTGACCTATAGGGAAAAAAATCCTCTTTGCCAAGAACAGGGATGTGCATGGCTGATCACTGATCATGGCTTTTGATTGGTGAATTTGGATACTGGGGTCCAGGCTCTGAAGGCAGCTATTGCTTCAAAGCACCCCAGACAAAGGCAGCAGTAGCCATTGTTCAACCCTCCCCAGACAGGGACAGAAGCCCTGGGGACTTAAAGTCACAGGGCTCCCTCAGGGCTGCAGGGGAGAGTTAGTTTTCTGGGCAGGCCAGGAAAGCTCAGTTTGGGGGAGCTCTCAGATAAGATTTTGGCACCCTTCCAGTCCCCTTCTAGAGGGCACTTTGGAGGTGATCTGTCACTTCATGGGCCCCTGACCCTAATTTTGCTGGGAAAGACCA
>JAQZBX010082434.1:0-13524 GCA_029593785.1 Cabassous unicinctus | reverse complement strand
AATGAGAAAAAACAACGAGCAAACAGATGAGGGAGCCTTTGGGGGGGAGGTATAAAAAAAACAAAACAAAGGGGACAGAAACCCAAGACCGGTAGCCTCACTCTTGGTCTGCAGTGATTTCTCTATCAAAAGATTTTCAGCCAACCAAACAGCTCAACTGGGTTTAGAGAGCCACAGAGCCTGCAGTGCCCAGCCATAAGGATGGCCAGAAGGCCCATCAAGGGCTGATGAAGCCGGCTATTCTCTGCGGTTGTGGCATGGCCCACACACACAGGGCCTCTGGTTCTCTGAAGATGAGTTTAGAATAAGGATCTGGTCCTTTCTGACCTACAGGCTATATCTGGCTCAAACTAGAGACCATAAATCTATTTTTCCTCCTTAAGAAAAAGAGAGGTTGGCCCAGTGAATGTAACTTACCATCCATGAATAATGAGATTACACAGAAAATTCATCAAGTTGTATGCGTATCATTTGTGCACTGTTCCGTATGTATGTTATGCTTCCAAAAAAAAAAATTTTATGAAGAATGAAGTGACCATCTACACACACTCTCTTTCTCTTACAAAATGACATAAAAGCTGGGCCAGCTACAGTGGTTCCTCCAAGCCCACAAGTCCCATAACATCTCCTTTTCTGGGGCAAGTTTCTCTGAAGTTCAGAAAATGCAAAGAAACAGTAGGTAGAAGCAATCCCTTGACATGCATTAATACCCAGGGAGAATGCCTTTGAGCCTACCTTGGCCTGGACGGCGTAAGAAGCCAGGAGCACAGAGGCCTCGGGAGGACAGTAGATCTTCTCGTCTAAAATCTGCTTCTTTACCTGGAAGGGTCAACAAGGGAGACATGATATCATGTATGTGGAAGTGAGCCATGAAGCAGATGGCTGCAGGGTATTCTGATGAAGGCTGCCAAACAAGCCTGATAATGATTCTTCTGAGAAAGGATACCATTTTTTACTGATGCAGACAGGTTGAGAATTCAGTCACTGAGAAGCTATTGGGAATATGACTATGTGCAAAAACCCCTTATTTTTTCTCCTCATGATCAAATGCTGAAGAGTAAAAACACTTTTCATGGATAAAACAGAGACTGACATCTAGGCTGGGACAGAGGACAGCTGTGAATACACGAAGTGTCAGGAGCAGCTCTGGTGGTGACTGGAGCCTCAGCCCCTGCTAAGCACGCTCAGCACTAGAGGAAATGGAGTCGACTTTTAAGTCTTAACATAAGATAAAAGTCGCCAAGGCTACTGAGTTATGACTGTAGGAGAAAACCATTACTTTCAATGAGCCTGCTTAAAGGAAAAAGGAGGCAATAAAGTTTGATTGATTAAACTTTTAAGTACATGTGAGGTCCAGGAAATATGATTCTTAAGCCATAATGTTGAATTTACATATCTCATTGCACTTAATTTCCTAGAATGGTGCAGTGTGTGATGTTCCAGACACAGAGGCAAGGGAGCTGCACAAGTGGTGGCATGCTGAAATAAGCACAACAGGACAGCCAACTCTCTCTTCATAGATGTCACCAGTCACCCAGATTCATAAAAGTAGTAAATTCTGCCTTCCTCAGTCACAAAAATGCTCTAACACTTCAGTATGAGGGAATATCTAGCCTAAGTCCCATGAGGGATGGATACTGCTTCCAAGTGCTTTTATAAGAAAGCCAGTTCTGGGAAGTGGGTGTGGCTCGATTGATGGGGCTCCCGTTTGCCATGTGGGAGGCCCCGGGTTCGTTTCCCGGGGCCTCCTTGTGAGGGTAGGCCAGCCCGCGCGGCGCGGTGGGCTGATGCAGCAAGACCTCACAGCAAGGGGGAGATAAGCAGACGCAGAGGAAACACAGCAAATGGACACAGCAAACACAAGCAGCAAGGGGGGGATAAATAAATAAATAAATAAATCTTAAAAAAAAAAAAAAAAGAAAGCCAGTTCTCATAATGCGAGGACATTCTGGGGCCTAGGAGACCATTATGTGGTTTCGTTCAAACGTAAAAATTCTTCCCAGGTTTTAAAATTGATTTTACATTCTTACAGAGAAAATGAATCCTGAGATGTTTCTGAAGCAGTGCAACTTTCTAATCCTTTGGTTTCTTTTCAAAGGGGGAGGCGGGGAGCCACACTACAGAAAAACGAAAAGGGCTTCCCCTTGACCTGAAAATGTTGGAAAGAATGTATATACGGCAAACTTTTTTGTAAAAGAAATTATTTGGGGGGTTTTAGTTACTATTTACTGAACACAATATAACTGGTTCAAAATAATTACAGAGAACTATCTGATAGACGACACAACCACTTCTGGGAAATCATGTAATTCACACCCCTCACCACAATCTTTTACTGACAGTGGGCACCTCTGGACACATGAGACAGCCACAGTGCCAATCTCTGTAATTAACCATGGAACTGGGGACAGGCCTGACCAAGCAGTAAGAACACAAGCAAAACAGACAGGGCTTTCATCCTCAGACAACCACTGCCCTCCACAAGATGTTCAACTAGTCAACTCTGAACATAGCTATAATCAAGGACTCCTAATTTCGTCAATTCAGTTGAACAATTACTTACGCAATGCCTGCTGTGTACTCAATGAGCCTTGCTTTTAGGGGTTTATAATCTAATGAGAGAGTAAGGGAGAAATAAGGCAATTACAGACAAGGAGTAGCATGAAGCATGATGTTTGAAGTAGCACAGGCAAGGTATAAACCAACTATCACTAAGGTTCCCAGAAGTCCTGTCTTAATAAGAGCAGACTTTAAACTTTCAGGAGAACTGCTCTTTGTAAGAATCTCTCTAGCCTTTCTTTGCAACTATTGAGTACTTTTAAGTCAGCTGGAAGAAAACAGGATTCATCTTCAAGGTTTTAAGTTAGGTAGCTACTTGTATCCATTCTTTCACCATCACACTTCTGCAATTTTATCTGACACCAATTCTCATTACTCAAGGAGAGTTCTATTCTGAAGATTTTTCCATTACAGAACCAAAGGGACTGACTTTCCAGGGGCAGAATATTTTTGCAATTTGAAGACATCTGTGGTTAACTTCAAGGGTTCTCCCAGGCCAACTCTGCAACCAGGCCTGGGAGACTTCTCTCAGAATTAAGGAAGTAGCACAGACTGGTGTACCTGCAAGAAGAATAAATGTTGTGTGATCTCCTGAACCAATTCCTCCTCAGCATTCTCAGGATAAAATTTGGCCAGGAAGTGAAAGGTAACTGGCTCTTCCTTTGAAACATCATGATCCAGCACCTGAAGAATTGAAAAGCAAAAGGCAACTTGCTATTTTGGCATCTTTCTCCCATGCCACCACCAAAAGAGACTTGTCCAGGGAGTGTACAGAATTTTTTTCCCTATAAATTCATCACATTTCCCAAAGGTTGTGATTCTACAGTTTTAAGCATTCACAAAAGCCATTTATAACAAGAGATAATATTTACTCCACATGGCATTTCTAAACCAAATTTATCAATATCCCCAAGGAGTGAGTGGAGCTAAGATTATTAAGGTACAAATATTCTCAAGGCCATAGAAATAGTTAAAAACTAGAAATTTATAACTCAAAGATCTTGGGTACTATCTTTTATGGCAGGCTGAAGGCTTTTTATTCTTTTGTAGTAGAATATTCCTTTATTCTTTTATCTTGTTGCCCACCTCCAATATTTAGGTCTCTGTTGCAATGCAGCTTAGAGACAATGAACCAGATCTTTCTGAAGTCATCCAAACACTAACCAAGCAACAGAAGTAAAATGCGTCCATCATGGCAACCCTTTGTTTCAAGGAACCTCCAGAGATGCCCCATAGAATGCTTAGAAACACAGTCTATAAATCACTCTTTAATCTTTCCACCCACCCCATGAAAAGTTTGAACCGTCTGCTTTCCAGAGAGCACTTCATTTCAGGACATTAAAACACCATATGACAGCAGGCTACGAGACCCCATTAGCATGTACCTAATTTAGTTTTTTTGAGCTGCAGGCTCCATGGCTCCTGATGCTCTCTTTCTAGCATCTATTTGGCTAACACTTCAATGTAATTTAAAGTTTACTTTGCTGAGAATTACAAAAACATGCAGAAAAGTTTTGCTGTCTTTGACACATAACTCTCCATGCTCCTGCCCAAATTTCAGGTGGCATTGCCCAGGAGATTCTAAACAAACCTGAGGTACACTCTCACTGACAATGACCCACAGTGGCACTTTGAAGTTCACTGAGAATTCCCATATGAAACTTACAAACAGAAGGGATTCTGACATGAAGACTCAGATTACTATGTATATACCTAAATACAAGTTGAACATCTGAGCTTGGAGTCAAACTGGTAAAAGACAGGAGGCTTTAATTGTTTATCATGCCACATAGTAGATAATAACTTCAGGTAGGTAATCGCAGGGAGTATCTTTTTGGGTAAAAGACACTGACTTACTTTGAGATTCCAGTGTCTTTTAGAGTTACTGACAAAAGCATATGACCCTGCTCCCCAACCATCTTCGTGGTGAGGTAGGCAGGTAAATAGGTAAGTGTGTATTTGTGTGCACATATGAGCCCATGTAGAGGACAGTTCCCCTAAGCAATACCCATTTCCAAACCACATTAGAGTTGCTAGGAGTCCAGACTTCTCCACCAGTGCCTCAGAAGCCCTAGAGAATCCCGAGGACAAAACGGACACAGAGACCAGGGCACTCTTTATTCCCTTCAATCACATTAATGATTAATTCAAGTTGGGCTATGGTGTTTCTCTAAAAGGCTTCTAAAAATTCTCTCAAGAACATAAACCCCAAGAAAATCTTTCCAAGAAATAAACTGTAAAAAGTGTGTATATGTGTGTGCATGTGTGTGTGTGTGAAGGTAACAGCAATTTTTACTCATAAAGCCTGACTAGTGGTTCAATAAATTGAAGGGCATAAAGTAAGAAGTAATCAGCCAGGTGACAATGGATAAATAAGCCAGCCTGGCAACAGTTTAATCTTGGTTCATACTGCTTGCCCTGGAGAGCCTGTGAGCAGTGGGAAACCTGTGGCATCTCCAAGACCTGCTTTCTGTACTACTAATTTAAGAACTTGCCCCCTTCTCTACTACATATATGAAATACCCCAATGATAAATAAATAAATGAGGTACATGTGCAGGAAATTATGGAAGGGAACACGCCAGCCCCACTGGTTTCACTGACTCCAAAGCCCAACCTTCTTGTCCATTTTGAGCCAGGCCACAGTGTCCTTGATTGTATACTGCAGTCCAAAGAACCAAGTTTCCCGAAGCCCCAGGGTCCGGCACACCAAATCAAACAGGTCCTTCCCTTTCCACTTCATCTGCAATATAACAAACCAACAGGAAAGGACATTGTAAGCAAAAATCATAATCTCACAAAAAACCTTTTCTTTGTACTCTCTACTCTCAGATTCCAAAATGCAGGGATGATACTAAGATGGCTGATGAGCACAGAATTCCTAAATAATTTTAAAAGCTTCCTCCACAAAACCATGAGTGGGAAATACCAATTAGAGCTTAATGGCTTAATCACTGCAAAGCATACACAATACCTCCCTTGGACAGTTCCTTACAGACCTTAATATCCCCAAAGCTGCTAATTTAGGAAAGCTGGTAAATAAGCATACTCATTTAGGAGAGCCTATCCTCTTGAGTTAACCCAGGGATTTGGCTAGCTTCTAGGGACATTAATATCCTTGGGATTTTGTTGATTTTTTTTTTTTAAGTCATGACTCTGACCTTTGATAAAAGGCTAGTGTTTTTTAATTTAAAGATTGGTCTTGCTAGAAGTTTTTGAAAAGCAATATAGGGGAAGAAGTTGTAACCAAAGTCATAAATCATGGAGAAAAAGAAGCATTAGAGACCAGGAATCCAATTACATGTCTCTCCTATTACAGATGTGGAACTTAGGCCAAAGGGGAGACAACTCGCCATAGTCACACAGAACAATTTCAAACTCTCAGTATCTAAACCAAGGTGACGAATAGACACTAATACGCTGTAGTGTATTTATCCTATAGCCTCATTTCAAAAGAACCTGAAGCAATGGCTGCTAAACCCTTTCCTTAGCTCTTCAATCTTGCAGCCTGAAAAGCAAGTTGAACATCTTAATAGAGAATGAGGCAGCTTAGTAGATGTTGCCACCTTGTGGCTTTCAAGTTAAATCACTTAGAATGTTCCTAGACAATCCCCTAGCTGCTGTTTGTATCCACCCTCCCTACCACCACCAAGTATCAAGTGGACATTCAAATGTCCACTGGGCACAGTTACAATCATATAAGGCACATCACAGAAGTGGTGGTCACAGAGTAATCTTGGGATTCAAATGCAAGGTCTCCAGACACTGAAGAGCAAGACCACTCAACTGCAGAAACATCCGTTCTTCTCCTGCTCAACAATCTACCCAAAGTCCTGGCACACTGAAGATGTATATTGAAAAGCGATGGAGGAGGTGGGGGTGAATTTTGAGGTTTACAGACTTGCTAGAAAAGCAAGAAGGAAAAAAATAAGTTTCCCAGATATCTGTTTGGTGTTTGCTAAAACCTGATATTTCAAGAACACCCTGTGTTTTAATATAGGTAAATGAAAAGTGAGTCTGCATGATGGTTCCCAACAGGAGAGCCCACCCCTTCTCTATGTCTGTAGTCAAAGTCAAGCAAAGCAGCGGCCTGGATAGAAGAACACCAAGAACTGCAGCAGACAAGTGGTCGAGGTGTAGATGTACTTTTGTCCTTCATGGGGCTGACTCTCCTATCTGTCCTTTTACTTCTGCCTCTGGCCCCTCTCTGCTACAAAGGTGAGGTCTTTAGGGATTATTTTGAATACAGTAAAATAAAATAAGTTTTATTAAAAAAAAAAAAAACATGACCGGAAGCAGATGTGGCTCAAGCAGTTGGGAGCCCGCCTACCACACGGGAGGCCCCGGGTTCAGTTCCTGGTGCCTCCTAAAGAAGACCAGCAAGACAGTGAGCAGATGCAATGGGCTGGTGCGGTGAGCTGACACAACAAGCTGATGCAACGAAGAGACAAAATGAAAGACACAACAAGCAGGAAGTGGAGGTGGCTCAAGCAATTGGGCACCTCCCTCCCACATGGGAGGTACCAGGTTCAGTTCCTAGTGCCTCCTAAAAACACAACAGAGCAGACAGCGAGCACAAATGGGTGAGGGGGTGGGGGGAGAGAAATAAATCTTTTTTAAAAAATTATCTCCTTCCCCCTTTTGTAAGACTTAGTAATGCTTGCGGGCATACCCATTTCCCAGTTAGACAATAGGACATAGGGTTTTAAATTCACAGCAGGTTTTAATTCCTACAGGCAGACTTCACAGAAGAAATGTTATTTTGGAAAACTAGAAGCTTCAGGATGCTGATTATCCTCTTGCCTCTATTTTAAGCCAGTACATAGTATATAAATTATAAATGACTACCTTGCTACAAGATAATGTAACACTAAAGAACAGACATTAACTTGGAGAAGTTAAACACCCAAGGGCCGAGAAGATCAAGGTAACGATTCCCAGCTGGCCATAACTCAGGCCGTGGCCAGGCCTGTCTGTTAGTGGAATGTGCCCTGCATCTAAATGAAGGCTGCCAAGGGAACGATGAGTGAATTTCTTGATTTGGGAGTTTAAATTCTCAAACATAATATTGCATTTATAAGGATTTTCTGTATGCCCCTCTACGTCTTTGTTTTTAAAATGCAAAACTATCTTTGTTGAATGCAAAAAGAAAATACCCTTGCCCCTATGGAGACTTCCATAAAGTGAAGACAGGGAAAAAAATTTTCATACCGATTCAGAATGCCCTATTTAGACTTTTAACTTTGACTCAAAGAATCATAGAATGTCAGAGTTGGAAATGAGCCTGAGTAATCACCTAGTGTTTTGTACAAATAAAGAAACTGAGCCATAGACTCTTAGCAGCCTGCCAAAGCAGACACTGGCCTTTTTCAAGGGTATCTAAGGTAGGCACCTCTTTTCCCACTGCGGTGTTCCTTCCTTCTCGTTCTCCACAGCCATCTTATCCAGTATCTGGTATTTTGACACTCTTTCCTCACCCTGAAAACAAACCCACTCTCAGTAGGACCAGATATGCCTCATTTACGGCTTGCTGTGAATTAAGGCCTCTGTTACCTCCCATTTAGCCTTTCAGCAAGTATTACAGAGCACTTCCTGTGTGTCAGACAATGTTAGACACCAAGGATACAAAATGGTGTAAGCACGGTCCCTGCAGGAGACACAGGCAACGACCGACTGAGGTCAGAGAAGGTTTAAAGAACAAGCGAGAGTAGATGAAGGAGGAGAGGAAATAAGTAGTTTAAAAATCATGATCTCTCCAGGGAACTGGCAGTCTCTGGCAGAGCTGAAACAGACAGCCTGACTCAGGAGGACGGGATGTGATGGGAATGGGGGTATGATGCCCGACTGGTGGGAAAGCCAAGGAGTCTTTGAAGACTCTTAAGCAGAGGAGCGATGGGATCAGATCTGCATCCTGGAATGTGCTCTGACAACAAGGTAGAGAACAGACTGAAGGAAGGGAGCATATACGCAAGAAAACTAGAAAGGAGGCCAACTCCTGCCTTAACGAAGGCAGTGGGAGGGAAGAAGACAACCTGAGAAATGGAAAGGAGGCAGAGGCACAGAGATGGTGCTCGAATGCCTGTGGGTACTGAAGGAGAAAGAATTAAGGGGGACGCCCATGTTTCTGGTTTGGGCACTATATGGTTCCACTAAGGGAGAGATGCAACACAAAAGAGGCAAGTTTAGGGGGAAGAGATGTGCAATTAAGCTTTATTTTATTTATTTATTTTAAGATTTATTTTTATCTATTTATTTATCCCCCCTTGCTGCTTGTGCTCGCTGTGTCTATTTGCTTTTGCGTTTTTCTGCGTCTGCTTGTCTCCCTTTGTTATCTTGCTGTGTCGGCTCACTGCGCTGCGCAGGCCGGCTTGCCTTCACCAGGAGGCCCCAGGAATCGAACCAGGGACCTCCCACATGGTAAACGGGAGCCCAACCAATCGAGCCACAACCGCTTCCCAGCAATTAAGCTTTAAATAAGTTAAGGTGCCTGAGAAAACCAGGTAGGAATGCCCTAAATATTTTTTATTTAAAGCCTTAGCTCTATTTATAAAACAATGTTCTGTCTTAAAGTAACTAAACAGTTCTTCTCTTTGATTGACTCTAACCTCAACAAGCTATTACCTTTATGGTGTACTTATCATCATCCCCTTCCCTGAATGTATGAGGCTTGTTTAGTCTTTCTAATTTGGGTTTCTACTTTTTACAAACAAGAACTCTGGTCACAGTTGCTCCCAGTGGCTCTCGGCACCCTGTGGCTGGGAGGTCTTGGGTTGTGAGCTGGCTGACTCGCTGGTAACGTGATTTTCTTCAGTTCTATCACTGGTCCACTGCACTGGGCTTACGCTGTAAAGTAATTCATGGTCATTTGAATGTCTTCCTCAATTGTAGGCACCTCAGAACAAAAGGAATATTAGTCATCTCTCTGTTTCCCACAGTGACTGGCTGAGGGTGTATATACAAGATACAGCAAACACCATTCAACTGAACTGACTTCACTACTTCAAAACCTGAAGGCTTAAGACTTACAGCAAAAGTAACTCTCATTCATTCACTCCAGCAAATATCTGGTGAACATACATTGTACCCAAAAACTGCACAAGGTGCTGGGGATAAATGGTGAGCAAAATAGATGATCTCAACTCTGAGAGAACAGGACTATGTGCAGAATGAGCCAAGAACAAATAATCACTTCATTAACACCACAAACAAAAATTAACTCCACTCTGGTTTCCAGCACTACAACACTCTTTTTGAGTGCCACAACAGGCTGTAGGGATCCCTCGGAAGGAACCCCCTTGGTCTTGGAAGGGTAGGAAAATTACATCTAAACTAACTCCTGGTAGGAAAGAAAAGCCAAGTAAAGACTGGGCTTGTGGAAAGGGTTGCGAGCAGGAAGTATGTTCCAGGCAGAGGAACAGCATATGCAAAAGAGAGGTCTTAGAGGCAAAAGAAAGCTTATATGGCTCTTGCAAGAAATGAAAGTACTTGAGTTCAGTTTGCCTGAAAATAGAGTATCTACTGATATGTTTCCAAAAGGAAAAGCTACCATCTAAAACCAATTATTTGTTAACTAACTCCACTTCTCTCACCTGAACCACAGAACACAGTTATTTGAATGACTGTTTATTCTCCCAAGGATGATATATAACTAATATCATTCTGGATACACAGGAGAGAAGTTAAATCATTACACATGGTGGATGCCGTATAATACTGGGGCTTAATTCTTTCAAGGAACCAGTCTTTAGACTAGTTAGGCATAGACAGACAATGGTTATCTAATGTTGGTATGCATCTCAGCTCTGTCACTGTGTGACCTTGGGCAAGATATTGAACTTCCCCAGGCTTCGGAATAAGGATAATAAACAGAACCTGTCTTAGAGGATTGATCCAAGGATTAAGTAAGTTAATACACATAAAAAGTCTAAAACAGGGAAGCGGATGTGGCTCAATCAATAGGGCTCCCGTTTACCATATGGGAGGCTCCGGGTTCGATTCCCAGGGCCTCCTGGTGAAAGCAAGCCAGCCCGCACGGTGCGGTGAGCTGACGCAGCAAGACCTCGCAACAAAGGGAGACAAGCAGACACAGAAAAACACACAGCAAATGGACACAGTGAGCACAAGCAGCAAGGGGGGGATAAATAAATAAAATAAATAAATCTTAAAAAAAAAAGAAAAAGTCTAAAACAGTGCCCAGCTTATAGCAAATAATAAAGGGTAGTTATTAATTCTAACCCTGACTCTCCTCATATCCTCAAGTGGCACTGTTTAAAGCCTCCCAGTCCTGTTTCACTCCAGGGATGATGGATGACAGATCAGAAAGGGCACCATCAATTCTCATCGAGCTAACCAAACTATCACTCATTTGACAAACATTTATTGAGCACCCACTACGTCCCAGTCATTGTGCTTGGCACAAGAGATAAATGATGAATTCAGGACAAGACACTGTCCCTATTCATGTCTGGCAAGGAAGACAGGTAAATGGATGATGAAAATGCAATTTGGTAAAGGCTAACAGGACAGAGTGCTGTGGGAACACAACTCGAGCCTGGGGACCTGAGGAATGAGGGGCTTCACTGAGGAAGAGCCATTTGAGCTGGGTCTTGAGAGGCGGGTGGGTGGCAGTCTGTCCTGTGATGAAGGGGCTAAAGAAGGGGAGGTCATGTCTGCCAGAGGGAACAGTAGGTCTGCTGCTTGGGTCCAAGCTGTTGCAAAGTGAAAGAATGTTCTTTGCACTTTTCTAGTATCTGACAAGCAGCATAATGATCCTATCTGCAGTACTGAATGTTCAATACAGTACTGAATATGCAGCTTCAGCCCAATGTTGTGTGACAATGCTGAATCTCCACAATCAATTAGGACCCAGGTGATTCAATCACTGGTCCAGAGCTTCTCGTAACAATACCTGCCAGGATCTCTAAGAAGTGTATGACTAGTGGAACGAGTCGTATGTTTATTATTTTCTTAAAATAGTTCCTTTTCTGACACCTGACAACATAAGCCTTTCAAGCCTTGCACTTATACTACCTAAAGGCCTTTTTTGTTAGGGTTTATCATTTTTCCTGAACAGACTGCAAAAAATAGTACAGATTCTAGTTCTGATTAACGTACATTTAAACCCATCTCCTTCTGCCCAGGCACGGTGATCGAATTGCTCTACATACAGCACTACAGCTCTTTGCCTCATCTCTTCCTAGCGAAGCAGAGGGAGGCTTGGAGGCAGATACTCATTTTGCAGACGGAAAAAGAGAGATGGAGGGAAGTACAGTGACTTGCAAGGAGAAGATAGGCAGGAAGGAGCAAAAATCTGGACGCCACTGTGTACAACCTCCCCCTCCACAGGCCTCATCCTCCAGATGCCCTTCAAGTAGAGGCGCTAATGGCAGTGAGTCTAGAAGTACAACATTTCTTGCCGTAGTGGCTATGCCTGCCCATTACTTTACCATGCTGCGGTGCTATTTCATATATACTTGTGCCTGCATCAAAGATAGATGTGCATGAACTTTATAAACAGGACTAAGTGCTGTCAACTTGTTATTTTTTGTAGGGGCTGAATTTATGAGCTTTACCCAGAGTGAAGTGCTTGTAATTTATCAACCTAGAGTGTTTTAAGTAAATAGCACTAAGCACTTACCCTCCGCAGCAGGAACGTATCTAGAATGCAGCAGCACTTTTCTTTTGTAGAAAGCAACTGGCACCAATACACTGTGGGGCTGATTGGGGTCTATTAACCAGGAAAGCATTGTGAATGATGTCTACTGACAGCCATTTTACAACTGGTCTGTTTTACACTCACAACCCTAAAATGGCCATTTGTTTTTTGCTTAGCAGACTTCGCATTTCATTTCTTTCCCTGCTTTTTTTGGGCCAAGTGGCCATCAACAATACAATCCCTCATACTTGCTGATACAACAGTGTAGGGTGGGTAGGAACCAAACCACATGATGGGAAAAGGCCAAAGCTAGAAAAGGACAGTTTCTTTTTAAGAAAGAGAGCTGAATTTGGCTGTTATATGCAAACTGTCTAGCAATTAGAACCCACAGAGAAGACCTAAGTCCAGAAAAAGCTAGAAGAGAGGCAACATTCCATTTCACAGAGGTCTATGGGACTAGGTTATCAGCCACACAAGGAATGCTATTTGACTGGCTGTCTACTACACAGCAGATACAAAAGAGCTGGGAAACCCATGTCTTTTCAAGCATTCACTTATCAGGGTTTCTTCTAATTAGCTCGCAAGCTGCCCTAACATTTGCCATGAAAATTCTCAAAAGGTTAGTTCCCTTATAAATATGAACAACAGAAGGAACTACACCTCCCAAGGCTGCCCAGGCTCAGATGTGAGCCACATTTCAGAAATGGAATGCTAAGGGTGACTATGATTTCCCCTCTTACTGTTGATTCATCATTGACTTTTACAAAAACCAAAATAGAGAAGACTTGAGAATGTATTTTAAAATGCTAATGTACCAAATCCAAACCCAAATACAACTTTTATTTGTCTATTATTAAAAAAATATATAGATGTCAAATACCTCAATTTACCTGATAAATCCAATGGAAAGCATTACAAAAATGATTTTGCTATGCATCAAGTGAATAATGAGTTCCATTAAAATATATTCTGATTAGTCAAAGATCATGAAAAAGTATAATAACACTAGTGGAAAACCAACTCTCCCAATTCAGTGTGTGGTACCACCATATCAGAAAAGCAGGTTCTTATGTCTCAGGAGCTTAAACTGCAAAATCATTGTGCTGTTTCCTTTTGCGATTACAGGATACACCACTCCTACTCAGCCATTATGTCTCAACATGAGGGAAAAAGGAATCCTCCAAATAGAAATAGTATCTTAGCAATAAAAGACATCCATTTTTCTCTACTCTACCAACCCAATCCTTCATCCTTCATTGAAATTAGGGCAAAATCTTCACAAGCCTGAAACCTCCTCTTTGCAAAAAAAAA
>JAQZBX010082433.1:0-13527 GCA_029593785.1 Cabassous unicinctus | reverse complement strand
AAGAAAAAAAAAAAAGGAGAGATGCTTAGTAGAAAGAATGTGGCAAGGAATGAAAAAGACGCAGCCAAGAAGTGGGAATAGCAATCAGGGAAGCTCTATAACAGGGCAACCTCGTCAGCTCTTAAAGGCAAAGGAACTTATGTGGGAGCAGATGACAGATGGTAAGAACCTGGTTTCTGGAGGGCAGTTCTGATCTAGATTGATTTCTTGACTCTTTTATCTTGTTTATAGGACTCTGCCCTTAAGAAATCCTTTCCATATGCATGTGGGGAGGATATGAACCATAATCTTGTTTGAAATAGTGGGAAAAATGAAAAAAAAAAACAACTTCAATTTCCATCAGTTATGATGATTATGACAATGGGCACAGCAAGCTAACACTTTACTAAATGTGAAACTCAACCATAACTCTCGTAGGCACTTTGCCAACCACTTTAAATGACTTATTTCATATACTCCTCATAAGAACCTTACCATGCAGCTATCTTTTTTTTTTTTTAAAGATTTATTTTATTTATTTATCTCCCCCTTGCTGCTTGTGTTCACTGTGTCTGTTTGCTGTGCGTTTTTCTGTGTCTGTCTCCCTTTGTTGCGTCATCTTGCTGCACCTGCATGGGCTGTCAGCTCGCCTCACGGGCCAGCTTGCCTTCACCAGGAGGCCCCGGGAATCGAACCCAGGGCCTCCCATATGGTAAACGGGAGCCCAACCAATTGAGCCACAGCCGCTTCCAGCAGTTATCTTATTAATCCCATTTCAGAGATGAGAAACAAGGAGGCTCTGAGAAGTTAAGTAACTTGCTATACTTAACTCTACTAGGGTTTCCAAGCTATAGGAGCTAGAAAGCATAAGGTACATCAATAGGTACTGAAAAGATGTCCAAGAATAGATAGTTAAAAAAAAAAAAGCAAGTTAAAAAACAGTATTTACTATAATTTCATTTAAAAATTATAAATATACTCATTTAAATATAGAAAAAAATCTGGGGGAATACAGAACAAATTGTTTCCAGGTTATATCTGAGCAGAGGACTATAATGAACTTTCACCATGTTAGACTGTAATGTTTGATATTTGTCACTTTGGATTAAATAAACAAATTGCCATATTTGCATCTTTTTTTTTTTTTTTTTTAAGGAGGTACTGGGGATTGAACCTGGGATCTCGAAGCAGGTGCTCAACCACTGAGCTACACCCACTCCCCATCAAAAATTTTTTTAAGAAATAAAATATTGTAGGATTTGTGGAAATCTACTCCCTTCCCTTCCCTCTTATAGGCAGTTGCTAGCCTGAAATTGTATTGCTTTTAGAGTCAGGAGGGGAAGAAAATAAAGATATATATTTTTTTAACCTAGAATTGAAAAAACAAAGCAAGCAAGCAAAACAAACAAAAAACCCCCCCCCCAAATACCCAAAGAGATAAAATAACAAAAAACAGTTTGTTGTGATTTAAGCCCAAAATGTATTATTTTGGTCTTTTGGGGTATAAATATTCCACTTATGCCTACAACTCTAGACAAAGCTAATACAACAATCAAATTAAGCTCTTTAATAATAGCTTCTGTTCTGCTGCTTCCAGGCACATCTGTAACATTCACAGGATCAATGATATTACTATTTACCATGCAAAATGTGATATCATCCATCTCAGGCGATTTTGGAGACTGTAAAGTGGTCAAGAAAGCTTGAAAGCAGATATTTTGGTAGGGCTCATCCAAGTATGGTTGTCCTGGCACACTAAAATACAGAGTAAACAATTCAAATTTGGTCTCCTTTGAAATGGACTTGCAAAATAAGAAGAATTAAAATAGTAGTATTGCAGATTGAGGAGGAATAGACCCCTGAATGCACCTGTATTACAGGAAGTTGTGCACTTTGGTTAATTAATTACTGCTGTGGACAGGCACAGGCTGGAATGCATATGAAGAAGGAAGAATGGTTTTCATAGGGAAAGGTTACTGAAGTTCGTAGTGAAGAATTAAGGAGAAAGACAAATCTTTTTCAATTTTGCTTTTTCAGTTCAAAAAGGGAAATAATGCAGACAGGTCCGATCAAGCTGGAATCGAATAGCTGAATCTGCCTTCCTAACTACTGGACAACACTGGGCTTTCTGTAGGAACAAGTTATCATAAATCAGTTCAAGTCTGTGCTGTTCATTTTCTATTGCATGAATCTAAAACTGGGCACCTGGGAATGATGCCATTTTCATAAAAAAATTGGCCTTGACAGATAAATCACACCAGAGCTTAAATTCATATGAATATATCCTTCTAAATGACTTAATATGTTTAGAATTTATACCAATAGAAAACAAAACGTAGACATATTGCAATTATATATCACTTTTGCCATACTTTAGGGACAAGGTCCTGGTCTATTTTTTCTTTCAGTTCTTTGTAAGCTTTCTTTAAAAACAATACTGTAATTAAAAACAAACAATATAAGATGATCTTATTAGCAAAAGACATAGGAAATGTGAAGTGGGTTATTTTTTCTAAGTTCAATCAGATGATTGAACCACCTGTAAAGAGCCCAAGAAAGGCCCTGTCTTATTAGTACTGGAAAACCCGACTGGAGCCACATACCTGAGACATAAGTTTGCCATACAATGCACTGCAGCTCTCCTGACTTCAGGGTCAGACTGAGCTGGTTCACTCAACTTCATCAAGAGTCCAGTTTTGCCTAGCAAGTCTGGAAGGTACTGAAACAAAATAAGAGCCAATATTTGTTGAAGAAAACCTTCTAGGAAAACATTACTCTTTAGACAGATTTCATTTTTTTATCTAAAGGGAAGGTAAGCACCAAAAAACTAGCTGCTATGTAAATCTTTCAGATGGATATGCAAAGATAGGCCAAAAAAACTTTTATTTAAACTACCTTTTGACATTTTGCGCCATTGCAGTAGACCAGAGCTGCCAAAGCTTGGAGAATTTCCACGTGTGTCCAGGAACTACATTGCTGTATAGCAGAGATAGTATATGCCAACAAGAAATCTAGGTTCTGTTCATCAACTATCACCTACCAACAGAGGAAAAAATATATATGATCTAATTTCTAGAAAACATTCTTATCCTTTTATATACATATAAGCTCACCTGAATCAAGCTAAGAGAGACTGTGTCCCCATCTTTTTTGTGTCAACAGGATCAGCTCTAAAGGCCTTAAAAGTTTGATCAAGACACAGCCCTTCTCCCTGCCCCAGAGATTTGCTTACTTCTTCCCCTTCAGTTCCTCCACTCAAAGCAGAACCTGGCAAAGTCCTTGTAACTTTCCCTTGAACTAACAAGACACTGGCAGCTGTAAATACACAGATATGTAAGACTCAAACCATATACACAGCAGATGCTCAATAGATACATAGCGAACAAATATATCTGCTAAATAGCTATGTCTCTAGTATGTTGTGGGGAATATAACAGGAAGAAATAGAATATCCCTGATCTCTAGAGTTTATAATCTTGTTGGGACAGGCTAAACTAATCCAAGAACCAATTCATGGACAATTGAGACAAAATGTCATCAAGTGCCAGAAAGTTGGTTAACGGCTGTAGGTGCCACAGGTGATCAGACTTTTCCAAATGCCAGTCTTCCAAAGATGATGTATCTGAGAATAGTAAACATTCAGAAGCCACCCATGCTATGGGTTTTATTGCTACCAGTTTGGAAAACTCAATTTGAAAACAGCCCAATGTGATCTAGGAAGTCACATGTAGCAGACACTATTGGTTACCTACCCAGCACTCATCTCTTTCTCTGCTGGCAGAGTACTGGTTTTATTTGGGGTGGCCACCTTTCCCACATGAGACCCAGGGGTAAATCCTAATTAGCCTAAGACTCTGGTTCTCAACTGGGGGGCACTTTTCCCCCCAGGGAGCATTTAGCATTGTCTGGAGACATTTCTGGTTTTCATAATAAGAGGGGTGCTACTGGCATGTAGTAGATCAAGGCCAAGGATGCTGCTAAACATCGTACAATACACAGGACAGCCACCCACCACAAAGAATCATCTGTTCCATAATGTCAATAGCGAGGCAGATGAGAAACTCTGATGTAAGCAGACTTTGGCTGGACAGTGTAATTGGGCATCAGCTCCAGGTGATTCCAATGGGCAGCCAAGGTTGAAATCACTGGTTTAAGCCAATCATGGTAATACCATTCCCCTGGTCAGAAGGTGAGTTAGACGGGTGCTCATATGGTATCTCCCCAGTGAAATATCAAGGGAGATCTGCTGGAGAGTTTATTGAAAGTTTCCTCACTCTTAAAAAGAGATACAAAGAAACAATTCTTTTGCTACTGCTAGATGTTACTGATTTTTTTTTAACATATCATTTACACGTATTATGCCTGGAATTGAGGCTGCCATTTTATGACTGTGAGAGACAGTAGCCAAGGATAATGTCCACACTGAGGATGGCAGAGTGGAAAGACACAAGTGAGCCTTTTATTATAGAGTACCCCTAGAGATGCCTCTCTTGGGACTTGTGACATGATATATATAAATATTTTAATTGTTTAGCAATTCTGGGTTGGATTTTCTGTTGTTTTTTTTGTAGCCAAAAGCATCCTGATATAATACTAACTGATAGATTTTGTGCTTTTAATTACATTTGTGTACATTATCTCATGCGGTAAAAGTCTTAATTTCTGAACTGTTCCTAAAAAGATATTTAATCTATTTAGCAATTTAGAAAAAGTTCTGGAGAAAGGGGGAGATGTAGTCAGATCTTGATATAAATCACTGGAGTCTTTTTATCCTAGTGCTCCCTCTTCCCCAAGCTACTCTTTATGTTTTAATATCAAAAGTAAGATCACAAAAATGGTAACTGCAGGAACGGGGAAAACATATTGGTGGAAAGGTTGGGGGAGGAGGGAATCATTTCAATTGATTCTTAGCTGTATCTTGGTCAAATAGATCTTCCATGAAAAGTTCTCTAAGATTGGAGGATGGGGGTGGGGTGGCCCTGGATGACATTGGTTTACTGAACCAAACAAAAATGCCTCCAATAGACAAACTTCTAGAATTGTGCAGAATATTTTTTGTCTTTTGGTCATTATTATATTTGTTTTAATATTATCCTTACTAAGGCATTTGCTTTTCCTTTAGCTTCTCAAAAGACCAGCTTATCATTCCTACCACAGATATAGTATTTCAAAAGGTATTTAATTATTCTCAAAGTTCACGATCTGAATTCTAAAATTACATACATGATTACCTGTAATCTGTTAAGTAAATGGTGAATAAGCTGAGACACTTTGCTGACAAGATGATTCTGGTTAAGATGCACCAGTCGGCAAGCTTGGACAAGAAGAGCACTGACATCCTACCAAAACAAAAAACAAAACAAAAAAACCCAAAAAGCAAAAAGACAAAGAAATGGTGACATACCTATCAACCAAGTAGAGATTTTGCAACAACAGCCAAATGGGAAAATAAAAACGGGTATTCTCGCTCAAGAATGGGGAAAGATGAAGTCTGGGGCAGAAAGTAGGACAAAAGTTAAGTGATAGTGTAAAAACAGGATGTGCTAAAAAAAAATAAATAAATAAAATAAAAGAAAGAGTAAAAGAATCAATATGGTTTTTGCAGGCTAAACAGTTCAGAATATCTACATATGTAGAAATGGTACAATTAAATAACCAAAAAAAAAGGCTTCCAGAATATAAAAGTAAGCAAAAGCAAGCATGGGAAATGCACTGGGAAAACCTGAAATGGCATTTGTATGGATTTTATGTAAAGCTAGGGAATTGTACAAGAAGAGGAACCTATCTGCAATCATTCATCCATTGATGTTTACTGAATAAAGAGGCTCTGAGCACCTGTTAAGTGCCAGGTATTACGATGGGTTCTTGGGCTCTTAAAGTGAAAAAAAAAAAAAAAGTTCCTGAACTTCAAAGAGCTTACAATCTAATGAGGAAGACAGAAATACCCACAAATAATGAAAACAAAGTGAATTGGGTACTGAAAAAACTAACTATAAACTCTATAGGGCACAAACTGGAGGCTGGAGGAGGGGAAATGGTAATTAGGAAATGCTTGTGGACGTGATTTTAAGCAGAATCTGGAATAATTGAAAGGATGAGTAGAAATTTGCCAGACCAGGCATCAAAGGCCATTGCAAGCAAAGGGAATGAAGTGTGCAAAGACATGGAGATATGAAACACCATTAGGTTCCTGAAAAACAGCAAGTTTTAAATGATGGCACACAGGGCACAAAAGGAGAGGTGACAGGAGAGTAGACTGGGAAGGTACATATTTTTGTTGCAAAAATATCAAATTATATAAATAGAGGAAAAGTCCCCCTTCACTATCCCTTTAATCCCACTCTCCTCCCTAGCAATGCATACTATTATCTTGTTGCTAACTCTTCCAGATCTTTTTCTTTGCATATACAGACACATTTTAAGATTTCCTTTTCCCCTTCCTTATATTGGTCTCAAGCTATATGGATTGTTCTGCAACTTGGTTTGACCATTTACCAATACATTTGAAGATCTTCCCAAATAAGATTTTTACTTTTATAATCAGTTTGTTTTTTTCCCCCCACTAATGAAATGATCAATCTGGTAGCAGAACAAAGAGTGGTTAGAAAAAGGGCTGGGCTAGAGGCAGATCATCAGTTACCCAGTTACGAGACTGATAGAATAGTCCAGGCAAGATTAGGCCCTAAGGCACTGGCGAAGGGAAGACAAGGAGAGATGGACTGAGAAATATTTACGAGGCAGATTCTGAAGACTTCAATGATGGATAGGATGGGGACAGAGAAAGGGGGGAAGAACCAGGAAAAATCCAATATTTGTGTCTTGAGTGACTTGGACTGCATCCAATGTAGGTCTGTATGCATTGGAAGGTGGGATGGTTTGGGGATGGGTGTGTATGTGTGGTTATAATGAGTTCATTTTATAAACTGTCAAGTGTGAGGTGTCTGTGAGCACCAGATGTGTGAGTATATGATTTCTCAAAGAAAGTAGAAAGAGCTTCTAAAGAAAAGGCAGAGGGGGGAGTAGCTGGCATGGAGGCACAGAAAACGCAGACACTTTGCGACAGACTTCGTTCCCAATTCCAGCGCAAACGAGCCTGGAACGAAGTAATCCCAGGCGGGGGTGGGAAAAGCCCAGAGAGGCTGGCAGGGGCTACCAGCGTGAGTCTCCGAGGGGCGGGGCAGGGGCTAGCAGACGCGGCACCCTCCTCCCCACCGCGCGCGCCGCCTACCTCCGGGGCCACGGCGCCGTGCTCGCTGTAGTTCTCGGAGATGAGCTGGTCGAAGAGCAGGTGGATCTCGGTACGGGCGGAGCTGCTGTCGTCCGGGCGCAGAGCGCAGAGCCTGGCCGACAGGCGGTGGAACCCAATCCCCTGCTCTGGGGGCGGCTCCCGTGGTGCCTCCCGCTGGGGCCCGCACGGCAGGGAGTCGGCAATTTGCACAGCTGCCATTTTGCCTCCGTAGGATAGGGAAATACTTCCGGGGCATGCGCAGCACCCGCCCAGCTCCACCCTTGCTAGATCTAGACATGCTTGAGTTGATCGGTTTCCATGACTACAGGACACCTGGGACTGGTTCCCTGCAAATGTTTTACGGAGATTGTCGAGTCATTTTCCGCTGCCCATTCTTCTTGAGCCCTGCCTCAAGTTTGTTCCTGGGCGGGACTGACATTACGCTTTTGAGTACTGACTTTTCAAATTTGAGCAGGGATTGGGTAATCCCAGAGGCTGCTGCGGATGGCAGTGGCAGAAACTGCTAGTTCTACGACATCCTTCTCTTCTTACACTGTATTAGAGCCCCTGATTTTTACCCTGGCACAAGGCCAACCTGGGGAGAAAAGAAAAAAAAAAAAAAAAAAGGCTACGTTTTCCAGTATCTTTCCAACTGGCTTTGGCCATGTGATAAAGATCTGGCCAATGGAATATAGAGCATCTTTCTGGTTCTTAAGTGACAGCTGACCACTCTTTGTTCCCTCTTCTCCCTTTTCCCAATGTGTATCATAAGGCACCTCATCCCACAAGAAGAGTAATTTGGGAGTATAAACTGAACCATGTAAAATATAACCTGCCTAAGGGTGACCTGGTTGAGATTAGACACCTCAAGATTTTCTGAAATCTTAAAGGCAAGAAGTTGGAAAATAAAATAGCCATTTTAAAAGCTTTCAACAACAACAACAACAAAAAACTGTGAACAATTTTCAGTCATCCAAGAGGTGAGGGCTACATACTGGGAAACCATCTCTAAGACCTTTGATTTATACAAATATAAACCAAATCCTCTTAGGGAAAACCTTGAAATTAACTGAATGTATGTGTTTTATCCTGAGAATAGAACACTTCTGTTCAGCAATGAAAACTGAGGAGAGAGAGTTCTCTGAAGACTTTGGGCTTCTTTCAGAAAAAAATGTTTATTTTTGTTTGGATTTAGAATCTGCTATGCTTGTATATTACTGCTTATTCTTGGGTTGTGTGTATATGTGTGCTTTATATATGCATTTATGTGTGTGTATTTGTGATATTCAAGCATTTGCTCAGAGAAGATCAGGAATTGAGACCCAGTCACTCGGTGTCTTAGCCTGGGCTCCCTGAAAGCAGAGCCTGAGGGGAGATTGATTTTTGAGTGATTTGTTAAGGTATGACCAAGGAAGGAAGGAGGATCAATATAAATATGCCCTATTGAGTTAGCCATTGCAAAGGGGTGACATTGCTCCATCCTCAGGATTTTCTGAGAAGCCTTATGGAACATTCAGACATCAGTTCATGAGGAACTGAAGGGGGAAGCATATGTCTGTTAGTTTTTTACTTCTTTTGGTCAAGGGTTGCCCCATGAGGCATTAACTCTCCAGTGCTTCTGGGCTGAGAATGCATGAGTACTTGGTGGTTCCTGCAGGGGTTCCATTTTGCATAGTCAAAGAAGCCTGAAGGGAAAAGTGAGGGTCTTGGAGTACTACATAGCCAAGGCTTTGACAGATTACACTTTCAAGCTAGTGGATGCCTGAGATGAAGTGGTTGCTGTAACAATCATTAGAATAAGAATGCAAAGCCAAGAATATTTGAGGCAGTGCATAAGAGATGTCCAACAACCATGCAAGAAGGATGC
Source organism: Cabassous unicinctus (assembly GCA_029593785.1). Lineage (NCBI taxonomy): Eukaryota > Metazoa > Chordata > Mammalia > Cingulata > Chlamyphoridae > Cabassous > Cabassous unicinctus. Next base: position 4,453 of record JAQZBX010082433.1, on the reverse strand, counting down.
GCAGGCCTGTTGATAAACACAGTGGAGGTGGTATGAAACAGACTGTGAAAAGAAGCCGATATGGGTTTGGTGTGGCTCATGCTAGTTTGCAACATGGATAACCTACATATGGTGTTATTCAAGACTGAATAACTCAGATATAGTGAAATGTACCAATGCTGGTCCATTGAGTTCTGATAGAATATACCCTTGTGAATGGAGCGTGGCTTCCCCCAAGGATATGAACAGTCCTATAATTAATCACCTAGGACAAACTTAATTCCTGGATAAGAAATGAGGACTTATGAGGTAGCCTGAAGCTAGGATGAGGGGGAAGCTTTCCTTTTCTCTGGTAGCAGCTTGAAGAATTTTTGCTGAACTAGACCTTATAGGGTGTGGGTGCCTGGATCCTGGGTAAGGAAAGTATGCTCTAGAACCACTCTGGCATTTGGCTTGAGCCTCAGTTTCTTCCTCTGTAAAATGATGAGATTAAGTTTGATGAATTTGATAGGCATAGATTCAGTTAGTGTAATAAAGACCTCAAATAAAAGTGACTTAAGATAGAAATTGATCTCTTACATAATATCTAAGCATATGCCACCCAAGTCTGATGTGGTGACTTCCCAGAGTTGGAGACCAGGCTCTGATTTAACTTTTGCTCCTTTTTCCTAGGGTGTTGCCCTTTTCCCCATAGCTCGTGATGGCTCACTACCATAGCCACATTCCAGGGGGAAGGGAAGTAAGTGTGAAGGCCCCTTCCCCTTAAGGACATGACCCAGAAGTTGTAGATCCCATTTTCTCTCACATTTTTCTGGCCAGAACTTGGTGACATGCCTACACCTAACTTCAAAGAAGTCTGGGACATGCAGCTAAAATTGTTTTCCTCTGAAAGATGCAGAGACTTGATGATGGGGGACAACTTCAGAGAGTGGTTATGAGGATCAAATAAGATCATATAGGTGAAGCTCTGGCCACTCAGTGTGCATTCAATAATTGTTTCCTTCTCTGTGAACACCTGTCTAACTTACCCTGCCAACGTGAATCCCTCGCACTTGATGTCTGTCCCCTCACACGTCATACAGTGCCAGATAACCCCTGCATTACCCTCTAAAGTGTATAAGGTGTGTTCATTTTAGAGAACTGGCTAGATCACAAGCTTCTTGAGGGCAAGGATCATGGCTTAGGTTTTGTTTGCATCTCCTACAGGGCCCAACTTTCCCACAGAAGGAGGTGATTGGACTAGAATGATTACCAGATATTTCCAGCACCAAACCTCTTGGGGGTTCTGGTTTGCTCGTCTCTTTGTTAAGATCTACAGTGAGAAATGCATAGCCTGTGCTATAGCCTCAGAAATAGGTAGTTTCAGATCCCAGTTGCAGCTTGAAGAATCTTGAAGACCGAAGAGGGTATTATGTGCCTTAGAAACATTCTCTGGTTTTGTTTGTTTGGTTTAAGTTTACCACTACAAACTGATTCTGGGGCCAGGATTGGGCTCTGGTTAACCAGCTAGGTAGACTAGTGATTCTTAACCTTATTTTGAGAGATTGATCCCTTTGAAAATCTGGTAAAAGCTATTCTAGCTATAAAAATCTACATGCCCATGAAATTCTGTGTAAAATTGCATGACGTTTATCCCTGGACCTTAGGTCAAGAACCCAAAGGATAAACCAAGACTTACTCCTAGCTCTTTAACAGCTCCATTTCATTTTACTCCTGCATTGTGTCTCAGCTCTTACCTTAGAAGAGTAAAAAATAGGTTGTTGGGGAAAATAAGTTAACAGGGAGAGAACAAATGATCCCAACAGCCCTCAACCAGAGAAAGCGATGCATCAGTTCTCACAATCAGCAAAGCTACTATTCACAATCACTTTTTACTCTTTTTGTTTTTAGGAGGTACTGAGGATTGAACCCAGGACCTTGTAAATGGGAAGCAGGCGCTCAACCACTGAGCTACATCTGCTCCCCCATAATCACCTTTGTAAACTTATAAACACATTGTTAAAATCTTGTTTCCCACTGTTATTTCCTTAGTGGCTCCCAGCATGTTTGCATTGCGCTCTAATGCTTTCACACCTGAAGCATCTCTTATATCCTCCACTATCATTGCTCTTTCTGCCTGTCCCTCTTTGCTGAAGGCCTGGTGGTACCTCTGGGGCTGGCTGGTGGAAAGGAAGGAGGGAAACAGGCACTCCCCCCCACACACAAGAGTGGTTACTTGCAGGTGGTTTTACACTCTCTGGGACCAGTGGCTCTTCTAGCAGGCACCTTCTTGGATTGATAAGAGGTACCTCTGTTGTGCTTTTCCAACAGCAACTTCCACGATTAGGGTGAAGCTTCTGGCCCTTATGCCACTGCTCTCCCTGCCTTCCCCCTGACCCTTGGCCCACTCCCAACATGCTCTCTCTCCAGGGGGAAGGGATCCTCTAGGGAAGGAGTTTTAATGGCTCCAGTCTGTCTCCTTCTATGCAACCTACATATGGCGTCACTCAGGTATTGTCATTAGATGATGCTTGTGGAGAGTTTAATCTAGTTCTTGTTCATAGCAAGTGCTCAACAGAGGGCACCTGCCCCCCTCCTCCTCATCACCCCTAACCAAATAACTCGAGTTGTCTGGGTACTTTTAATGCTGATTTATTAAAGGAAACAACTCCTCTTCCTTTCTGCCCATATCCACCATCCACAGACCCCCATTTTCATCTGTCTTCCTGGTCAGGGAACTCCAATCAGTCACATCTTCGAAGTTAGGAACTCAGGGAAGGGATGCACGGTGATTAGAGAGGGAGATTCCTTATGATAGTCGCCATCTGAGAAAGAGAAAAGAAAACTATGTCTGAGACCTACTGCTTCTGCGACCTGGAGCCACAGAATATACAATTAGAGGCAAGTGTTCCCACTTCTGGGAATCAATCAACACCTTGCAAGGAGCCAGCAGGGCCATCGGCACCCCAAGGATTGTGCATGGATTGGACAAACAGTACAGGCTGAACACGGGTGGTATTTTCAAAGTATATGCCAAGTCTGTTGTGTTTAATACAACTTAATTTGTAAACTAAACTGAACCATGGCAACTTTTTATTATGCTTTTGTATTTTTAACTCATGGCTACTTGAAAGTAAAGAAACGGTTGTGTAAGGCCCCTGAAACTTTTTACAGGAAAGGGATTCTCATAGGTCAATATGGCAATGTACGCCAAAGGCCTTAAAATGAGCGTACACTTTGATCAGCAATTATACTTCTTGGAACTTACACCAAGAAAATAAATAAGGGTATGCATACCATATTAATCATATAGAAATAGGGACTAAAGTGTGTCTTAATGGAGGTCTCTGAGTAAAAGGTGTTATGAGCACATATGATGGACTTCTATGAGGCTATTAAAGATGATATTATAGAAACATTGATTTTGAACATTGTTCACCAGCTATTTTTAAAGAAAATAATCAGGAAATAAAAATAGGTACAATATGACCTCATTTTTATATAAATACTGTGTGTGTGTGTTTTTTTAAATATGCACCAACGTATTAAACAGGCATCATTTTTGCTCAACAGAATAGTCTGATTTCCCCCCAGGATTCCTGGGTAATGAAAATTATTTTAAACATTTGGAAACCATCATCATATGATAGACACATTTCTCTCTTGGGAGGAGTGATTGTAGAAGGAGAGGCCCCAGGAAGACAGGGCTTCTTTTCACCTACCTCTGGAAAGTTCCACTGGGGCCAGGTGTACAACCTGCCTGCCTTGGACAAGGTTTGGGGAGGCAGGGAAGGGCCTGTTCTTACCTGTCCTTATACCACAGCACAGTCATGGCCACATCCATTGCTGACACACCGCTCTCCTGGATCACAGTCCACATCGCTACTGCAAAACTCTATACAGGCACCTACATTGGAACAGAGCCGTGAGAACTCCTGTGCCTTAGGCACCAGTGCTGGGGGAGGACAGCCCTTGAGTAAGGAATCACTTCCACTCTTCTTTTAGTTCAATACATAATAGAATTTAGAGATGATTACTGGCAGAATAATGCTCATTACATCTTCAATCAGCTAAAAACAATGCATTCGCATAAATACTCTCACTTGATCTCAAGCAAGATCTACTTCAAAGATGTGGGGTATTGTGTTTTAGAGGTGAACCCCAAAGAAGGTAAAGCTGGGATGACTGAAATGTGCTCACTCCCACTCTGCAGGGAAAGAGAGGACAAGGGGAGACTCGTGTCCACTGAGTGCCATTGGGGGCTTTGTGGCCCCCGTGTGAAGGGGTCTTCCTAGCCCCACTTTACAGCCTTGGAAGCTGGGCTCACAGGGTCACTTGCCCACTAGAAGGTATGAAGTGGGATTCCATCCAGACCTGCCTGGTGCTTAGGGCCAAGCTCCTTCTGCTGTGCCACATGGTGAAAGTGACCCCGACATGAAGAGTGCACCCCCCAGATTTCAGGGTCACTCCTGACCTGAACAGTGGCCCTCCAAGC
>JAQZBX010082432.1:0-13524 GCA_029593785.1 Cabassous unicinctus | reverse complement strand
CATCTCTTCCTGGGTTTTAGTTTTTTCATTGGACTGTTCCATGTTTTCCTGTTTCTTAGTATGGTTTGTGATTTTTTGTTGCCTTCTGGTCATCATTTATTTTGATGGGTTTATTCAGTTGATTAGCTTCTCTCTCTGCTCTAGAGTTTTGTTTAGCTGCTGGTTTTGTGTGTGTGTTAAGTTTTCTCTTTGACACTTTGCTCTTCTTGTTCTATTCCCTTGCTGTTTTCTATGTTCCCTTGAAGAAAAAAGATTAGGGCCAGAGAAATTAAAAGAGGTAAGAAAAGAAAAAGGATAATAGAAATAATAATAAAAATTAGAAGAGGGGCTGTATAAGTCTTAGTAAATTGAGTATTTAACTCATGTAAGCAGTGTAGAGCAAAAGGAATAAAAAAGTGGAGTTTCTACAATGAAATGAGAAACTAAATAGAGAAAAATATGTAGGATTATTTAAAAGGCCAGAATGATGAGGAGAGAGAGAAAGAGAAAAAAAGTACAGAAAGATAAAGTTAATAAAAATTTTTAAAAAAGAAAACAATAGACAAGATTGAAATCAAAACCAGTAAAGTTGAGGACTAATAAAAAAAGGTGGAATGTAAGTACTACAACAGAAAGCAGAAGATAGAAAGATGAAGGAAGGAAAAGAGATAATGTTGGTAGACAAATCAGTATACACACAAAATGGGACATCAAGGAAGGAGAAGCACAACAAAGAAGAAACAAGCTAGCAGCAATGGGTAAAAACTTATGGTTTTATCTTGAGCCATCTATCTCCATGCCCAGCTCCCTCCAGATCAATGCCCCAAAGGCTTCTCCTCCATGTGGTCCCAGAACAGTTCACTCAGGCTGGATCCTGTCCATAATCAAGCGTCTTTTGTGAGAGAGATGGTGAGTGCCCAGTTAAACCGACGTCATCTTGCCTTTCACCCAAAGGATTTTATGTCATTGTTCAACTGATGAAATATCTAAGTTATGATTCTTGAGACATGGCAATAAATACTTCTAAATGTTACTTTGGAATAAAAAGAATGGTATTTTAATCCTGGAAGAACAATTTGGAATATAAACAAAACTATGTCTGCACTCTTATTCAGATGAAATAATGCAATTTTATTAGAACTTATTTGAGAAATTTAATTGAAAGCAATAATTTTATGGGCAAATCAACTGCAAAATCAGAATGACCATTGAAGGAAAGATACCATTGACTTACACAAAAATTAAAATTGTGTTATCAATGAAGTTGCATAGAGAATTGAATGACTAATTCTTCCTTGAGCAGGTAGATAATGGTCTTAAGAAAAATGATATTTAAATTGGATAATAAAAGCATTCAGGATTAGTGTGTAAACCTTTTAACTAGAAGCCTTTAGGAAGGAGAAGGAGAATGGAAGCTTCAAGTTTCAATAGTTGCATTCAGTTACAAAACAAATCTATTCATACATACTCAAACCACAACTTATTGTTCTTTATATGCATAAAAAAGAATTGTCACCTACCAAACCATTCCAGAATCACTGGAGACTAGGCTTAAGGAAAAAGGTTAAAAGGCATCAAGGTTCCTATCAAAGTAATGAAAACTAGGCTTGCTGAGTTTAAATTTTGAATAGTTTCCTTTGTAGCTTTTTGTCTTTTGAAATTTTCTTACACCGTATGAGGTATTTTTGATCCCATTCATAATGTTAATTAAAATTATTATATCACACTGTTGTTTTAAGAATTACATGATTATATAAAACAACTAGCCATGTGGGGGAATTACTGGGTATTCAACAAAATATAGGTCTTATTTTTTGAATATCAAAATTGTTGAGATTAGTGAATCATACATAGAACATAAAGTAAGTGCATTGAAAATGGACAGAAATACCAAGAAAAAAAAACGAGACCCGAAGAAGAGAAAAAGATCTTGAAAATTATATTTACACAAGCCTCTATCACAGTGACAAATTAATAAAATAGTTGGGAAAAGACTAAACTTCCAAAATAGAAGCAGTATTTTTTAATTTTTCTAAACCATTAAAGATAAGGTAAGTCAACATGCCTATTTAGCATAGATTGAGGTGGCATCTGACAGGGTTTTCTACTATTAACTTACTTTTTAAAAATATCTCACCTCCTAGATTTCTATTTAATAATCTTTTCTGAAGTCAGTCATTTACTTTATAATCTTTCAGTTTAGTAAATGCTGTTAGAAATTTCCCATAACCATCTGAAGCAGGCTTCATATAAGGAATCAATAGACAGATCTGGAGCCTGGCAAGAAGTCTACATGAATATTGATACCACCAGATGGCTGTTGGAAGACCCTAGCAAGATTTCTGCCACACCAGAATGACATTCCCTCTAGAAGCCAGGAGAAGCCCTGAATATTCACCAGGGACATTACCATTGGGGCCACCTGGAGGGTTTGATGGGTGGGGTAATCATTCAAAACAGCAAACAGCTGGGACTCCTCCCATGCCATTAACAAAAGTGTGGAATAATTAATGGTTTAAAAAGCAAGCTCAAAGATCAACTCACATGTTCCCTCTTGGCTTCTGTTCCCCGCTCTCACCATGTCCACCCTGCACGGAACAACATGCAAGTAAAACCTGGGTGTTTACATATATAGAATGATAAATTATAGTGTATAAATCAGCCCTCTTTACCACTCTTTAGCCCCTTACTCTCTATCAGGGACCCATGATCTGTTATTTTCTCCCATTTCTCTTCCATCCTTACCTTAATAAATTACTGGCCTAACTAACCTGACGTGCTCTTGAAATTCATTTCTGCAGTATAATTCAAGAACCTAGACAAAATCCGATAACATATTTGGCGAGCCAGTCAAGAGCATATTGTTGAGTGAACTATAGCGTACACCTTGTTTAATGCCATCTTTTGCTTATCCATTTTAAATGGGTTCACCTAAGAGTCCCCATGGGATGTATTCCTGTGAGGGAAGAGGCTGGGGTGTGAGAACTCTCTGCGTCTGCACCACATGACCAGGCTTGTGAGATCTGACCCTGGCCAGGAGGACTGGGACACACAGCAGGGGCCCAAAGCAGGGCCCTGCCAAGACAGAGGTTGTCCAACTGAGTGCCAGGTGCTGCAAACTACTTTTTCAAGCCCTTTTAGCAACCAGACAGCTTCACCCTCAGGCCATTACCTTCAACAACTCTCTCACCTTGGTGGTGGCAGGGCAATGTCTCAGAGCTGGGGGCTTGCCTTCTCCACAGGTCCATGCCTTTGCAGACCCACCTTCCTATTTGACCACACCTGGCTAACTGGTCTGGGATGGGGTGGAAAGGCTGTGGAAAGCAAGGCCAAGATGGATACCATGGGAGTTGCCTTCCTCAGGGGGGTCACAGACCAGGGCTCCTTTCATAATTAAATTTTATCCATGTTTTACCTTCCTACAACCAAATTTCTCATTACAGGTTTTTGTTAAAATGATTTAGAATGTCTTGAAAATTGTAAAACTGAAAATGCATTTTCTCGTGAGGAAGCTATTGCCTCAGGGCCCCAAGTCATGTTAGCTAGAACAATTGATCTCCAATTACTTAATGGCCTTTTGATGACTGGTGTAACTGGGAAACTCCCAGACAGTAAAGTCATAGAACTAGGACTGCTTTTAAGACCTCTGTAAGACTAGGAAGAAGTTTCTTCCCCCTTCTGCACGAAGGGGCAATATTCGGCTTGGCAGCTTCAATCTGAACACTATTCGACCTCGAGATCTATTCGGTCTGTCTCCCAAGTCTACAACAGTCCCGGAAATGCCCAGTGGCAGGGTCTCTGATTCCTGAGGTGGCAGGAACCAGAGAAGTAACTCTGAATATCCCCCAAGACCTAAGAAGTCTTAGGCTCTTTGATTCAGAGAGCAGCCAAACATTTCCTGAGATTTATGTCAGGAGCTTCTATTTAGGTAACAGTGCAGTCAGTCTCAGATCCTGAAATGCAGGGGTGCCAAAAAGCAAAGCAGTAAACTCTGAATGGCCCCCAAGAAATTCCTTGGGCCATTCCATTCAGAGGGCAACCAAACGTCCTCTGAGACTTATCTCAGACGTTTCAGGTTGGGCAACTGCTCACATCTCTCACCAATTCGGCTTGGATAACAGTGAAAGGTAACCTAAAAATGAGTATTTCAATGTCAATTTTGCCTTGCCAAGTGGCTTTAATGTATAAATCACAATGGAACTTCGTTCAACAGCTAGAAAAGCAGAAAACTTAGCAAAGTTATTACTAATAAAATTCTTGTGGCTTAGGTAATAAAGGTCCCCAATTCGCCTTAGAGTAAAAACTTACTGGAAACTGTCTCTGAGAATTAAGATCATTTATAGGTGCCTTTTTATTATAAAATAGCAAAAGGATAATAACTGAAATTATAACTGGGTAGATTTAGCCTAAAACTATTATTGTAAGCGTAAATCTTAAACCGAACTTCCCTTCATTTAAAATCATTTCTAGTTTAGCCTCACCCCTTGTCTTTGCTTATGATTATTTCTTAACAGCTTCTACACATTGCATTGGAAGTGTTTAAAAGGTGTATAAAAAATCAAAATATAGACTTCAGCATTTTCAAATTCTCTTGTGTTTTCATACAAGATTTTCATTACACTGCAGGTTGCCTCTCCACTATAGTTATTGGATAGGTTGGTCACTGACCCCTAAAATAAAGGTATCTACTCTATCTCTGGTTGTGCTCCTGAAGTCAATGGAGACTACTTTGCAGTTTCAAACTCCTGCAGCAACCAACGATGGTTTGATGTAGCCAAATGTACAATGGCTGTTTCTCCAGGGTGGCACTGTTTCATAGTGCCGAAGGGTGCTATACACCAGGCTAGTAGAATACAGAAACCTACTTTCCTAGCTTCCCTCTAGGGTCAACAGTACTGCAGCATGCCGGCTGTTTGAAGGACATACCAAGTAGAGCAATAAACACCAGAATACTGTGAGTAAAACTTAAACACAATTGGCATTATGGTCTGCTCCCATTTAGAGATAACATGTAAGTTATTGGAAACCTGGAACTTAAATCTATTAATTGCAGCACAAAGAAAAACTTATGCTATGAGTAGTGCTTTAATTAGTATTAAGTACTGTACCTACATCCTATTCTAGATATATGCCTGATGATTATAGTGATATCTTTTCTACTCTAAATCATATGCAGAGGAATATTGAACATGTTAAAAGTCCTGGTAAACTTCATTTTCTAAGTAGTTAATGAATGTGCTTAACCTGGATATCCCTCTTAGCTCTTTTTTCTTGAAATGATTTCTTTAGTCTGATTTTATATGACCTTTCTATCCTGTTGGGCTTTTCTAATTTGGACTCCAGGGGTATTCATTTACCCATATAAATGCTTATTTAAATTTTAGAAATTTGAATAGAACTCTTTTCAGAATTTTCATTTGTTAATTTGAAATTATCATCCATAGGCATGAAAATAAACACTGAACAGACAGACTCAAACAGAGTTAGACACACCAACACAAAAATAGAACTCACTAATTTGACTCATATTTCTCACTCCTTTGGTATAGCTGTCTCCAAGCTCCATGGTTTTACATCTCTGGTTTTTACTACTTTTAAATTCTCCTCTGGGATCAGTTTTGCCTGTAATATACAAGCTCATTTTTGGAAACACTTTTATCAGTAACCAGGAAACAATTAGTACCACTGAGCAGTAAAATGCAGTTAAACATTAATTTAGCAGTTTAGACAGAGAGGCAATTAACAGTTATATATTCTAGATTATTCTTCAGGAGTACACTTAACAGACAGTCAGTCATACAAGTCAGGGGTATATCCAGTGGACAGACTTGAAGTTCAGGAATAAGCTATTGATACAAACCTGAAAACGTTGTTTCTCTGTCCACCAGAAAATATACTAATTTCTCACCCAATTGGAAAGATACTCGAGTTTTCTTGGAGGTGATTAGGATCTTTTCCCAACTGGTGAAAAGTGCTCCCGGTGTAGCCAGATTTTCTCTAGGTCCTTGGCTAAACTGCAAGAAATGAATTTCAAGAGCATGCCACATTGATTAGGCCAGTAATTTATTAAGGTAGGGAGGGAAGCGAATGCTAGAAAATAACAGATCATGGGTCCCAGACAGAGGAAAGGGCTGAAGAGTGATAAAGTGGGCTGATTCACAGAGTATAATTGCCCATTATAGATTATAAATGCCCAGGTTTTACTTGCATTTGGATTCATGCAGTGAGGGGCACAGCGAGAGCAGGGCGCAGAAGGCAAGATCAGGGGTCAAACGGCAAGAGAGAGAGATGGTTCAGCCATTTCACTTGCTTTTTGAACCATTAATTATTCCACTCCTTTGCTAATGGAATGGAGGGAGTCCCAGTTGTTTGCTGTTTCGATTGATTACCCCACCCATCAATCCCCCAGGAGGGCCCAACGATAAGGCCCCTGGAGAATATCCAGGGCTTTTCCTGGCTTCAAGGGGAAATCTCGTTCTGAATGGGAAAATCTCCTGAGGGTCTCAGCAGCCATCTTGTGGGATTTGGAGGACATATGTTCAATGGTGGCAGTTTTCCTGCCAGATTCCAGATCCATCTATTGATTCCCTTTCTAACCTACTTCACCAGGGCAATTGTTCTAGATTGTTTTCTTTGTCCCCCATAAGCTCTGAGCATGGAGCTGCAGGTTTAAGAGTCTTTGGTGATCCTTTCCTCCAGAAAATGCTCATTTTCCTTGAAGTAAGCACCCTTCTAGAGGCCCTGGGAGTCATATATTTCCTCAGGTCCCTCTGTTGCTGGAGGGTTTTGCTCAGGACTGCTCAAAGAAGATAAGCATTTAATTCAGGTTTATATGCGATTATTTCTAAGTTATAGAATACCTTGTAGCAATCTCTACCAGGGCTGAACTTGGCAGTCCTAAACACTCCTTTTATTTTTGTAATTTGCGATGAGTATCAGGAGTACTCTGACAAATAAAAGATTGATTAACATTTTGCCTGTTAACAAGTCTTTGGGGTCTCAGTCAGTGAACTGATGTTATGACTCTAAGAGTCTTCTGAGGAATACAGATGGATTTTCCTCCATGCCCAGGACAATTTCCTGAATTTTGCTTAAATTATTTTGCTTGGGTCCTCATTTCTAAGCTCCAGAATTATAATTTGCATTGAACCAGTTTTGTTTGTTCCCCTGTTTGCTAAGGTTCCAATTAGAATCATTTATAAGAATTGTCTGATTTCCAGGGACATGAATGGGATATTTTTGGTTACTATTGGACAGAAAATCAGCATGATCTTGAACCTTTTCTAGTACAATTTGCTTTTCCTCTAATGTTAAAAGAATATTCAGTGAAGATTGAATAGCTATCCAATTTGGATTATGAGCTGCAAATATAGACTCAAATGGATTCTCTATTTTTCTGGATTCCTCTGTGTAACCAGGGAGTTGATATTTCCAATTATATAGGTCCAATTTTGACAAGAGAATATGTACATAAAAATAGCCCCTAGTTTGTCCTTGATCATCTTTTCCTATGCGTACTTACTGGAGAGGGAATTGGCCTTCGCTTTTCACTCCTGAGATAGAGTTACCCAGCCTAAAATTTGCAACACTCTGGTTGTAGGGTGGGCAGGCCATTTCTGAGGGATCTATTGGCAATTTAGATTGGTTTTCTTCCACCTTACATGGAGACAGGAGTTGTAGAAGCATTGGCACTCTCAATTCTCAAGGTACTTGAAACAATAATAGGATCTAAGTGCTCATCAGGCGATTTAGAGCCATGGAGGTTCATTTTCTGTTTCACTTACCTTCATCTTTGCAGTTATTTACCTTGGGCTTTTGTACAGATGGTTGATTAACTAATTTTTTAGCCAGCTAGAGTGGAAAGTCATCATTTACCGTAATTTTAGTGTGCTGGTGACCTGCAACCTGATTAATTGGCAGTACACCATGTCCAAAACATTCTCTCTGAAATTTCTGAATTTGGGCTAATGCCATAAAGCATTGGATGTAAGGTATATCATTCCATTTATTTAAACTTATACAAAATCAGCCTAACTGTAGAATAGTATTATACTTTAAATTTCCTTGTGCTGGCTATTTCTGCTCACCTTCTAATGCATATTGAGGACAGAATTCCACACAAAAGCAAGTCATTCTCTTTTAGTCATAGATCCATACCCAAATTGTTCCCAATGATTAATGATGCAACACATTGGATTGCTTCTTCCCTGCACTTCTGACCTCTGGTTATTTTCCATTCTAGTTAACAAGTATGAAACCTAGACCTAGGCCACCAACACTTCCTTATTCCAGGGCTGCTCCTTTTCCTATTCCAAAACCAAGCCACAGAAAACAAGCATGAATTTACCACTGACAGCTTTGGCAGGAAATAACGTGCCACCGGGCCTACCAAGAATAACAAATATATACATACACCAAACACACAGAACAGCACCTGTTTTCTTTCGTAACCAGCCACCAATAGGGGTCCTGGACGCTGGAGGCAACTTATACCCCTCCATCTCCCTGAGTAAAACACTTCGGCTGCTGCAGAGCCAGGGTTCACGGAGGTCTTATCTACGTGCTTGGTGGTCCAGAAGTCCACCAAACAGTGTCATTCTCCCAAGTAGGTCTGCCCCACGTTGGGCACAAAACTGAGGAGGCATGTGGTGGTTCACAGGTAGGTTTATTTGCTCAGCATGGCACAACAGACACACTGAACTAGGGCGGGAAGGAAAAGAGGAATTATTCACCATCAGGAGACTGGAGGTATACAATCTCAGATCAGATTCCAGGTTTACAGAAATTCTAATATTTTATACTGTTGGGATGCTAATGGATAATTGGGGCAGAAGTGGACACAGGTTCCTTCTTTAATAAATATTAAAGGTTGAACATGATGGGGTGGGTACCAAACCCCATCATAAGTTATGATCATAAGTTATAATAATTAGAGATCAAAATTCTGGGATAGCAAAGTACAGAGTAGAGGTCAGTCACAAGATGTCCCATTTGCATATCAAATAGAAGGTTTAGCGGTTTACACAAGGGAGATGCTAAGTTTTGTGTAACCATATGTAGGAATGAGACCAGTTTAGAATGACCATGATAACAGTAGGTCTAGGCTAAATCTAGCCAGTTTCAGCAATTTGAGATATAAACATTTTTCTTTTTCTTTCTTTCTTTTTTTTTAATAATGGAAAGGGATCTATCTCTAAATATACCTTAACCCTTGGTTACGAAATTTCAGTACAGAGGCTCAGTATTTAAGCTGTGCTGGGTTTTTCTAATACTACACTCTGACTATATATGAGCTCACTCCTCATTATAATCAATGATTAGTTAAAATGCTTACTAACCAATCCCAGTATGCCAACAGCCTCCTTTTGTTTAAAACCAGTAAATATCCCTCACGTTTCCTCCTCAGGGAGACTGATTTGAGGAAAGTGACCCTGCAGTCTATGTTGAGGCTAGGCTTTGCTAAATAAATTTTTCTCTTCTCAAATCCAGGTGTTTAATGATTACATTTACCATATTGAGCAGAACTCACTTTGGATGGAAAACATTAATGGTCTGGGAAAAAAAATATAATCAATTATTTACATAAATCATTTTGTTTTTCTGAAATCATATTCTTTACCCAAATTTTCAAGTTCTAGTTCATGGTACAAATTCTACAGTAGCTTTCTTTGACCTATTACATGTTCCCAAACTACTCATATATGTCCTGTCAATTCTATATTATATGCATTTTTTCCTGGCTGTTTTAATCCCCCCCTTTAAATGGTATTTTTACTTACGTCAAGACTCACAGTTTAGAAAAAAGAAAAGATAACATTATTCCCTTATGCACAAAAACTTCAGAAAGAAAAATTTCAAGACTTACTATGTGTCATTGTGAAAACTTTTTCTATTGTATTTCTTTATTTTTCTAGTCATGACACACAAACAGATTTTAGGGACCCCCAACTGAGTCTGAATGACAGTTGAAAAATACACTTTGAAAGAAGGTGAAAGGATGTTCCTTCTATAAATTTTGTTTCATTGGTTTGATTGGCTACATATATCAGGGTTATAAGTTTCTCATAAGAATGAATGAAATTAGATATTATTTATCTCCATATTTAACAGTCACTTACAGTTTCCAATAGTTTTGGGAGTATCTCAAAGTAATTTGAGGCTATTTACTGGTATGGGTAAAACAATTAAATAATGCATTTATTTATTGGTTTAAGAATGGAACTACAATGTTGTAATATTTTAAAATACCTAAAACATAAATATTTCAGTATACCTCGCCTATAGAAAAGAAATATATCTGGTTTCAACAGAATATGCTTAAAAACAACATTCATAGATTTTTAATAAACAAATATTTTCAAAGATGATCAACTACAGTGAAGGCTACATTATGTGAAAAACTTTTAAATTTGACCTAAGGGAATATGCATCTAATATTGCAAAGTGACAAAATGTATATAGAATATTATTAGTTTTAAAGAGTTTGTAGTAGGTAAAAATATTATTTATTATTTTTAAGGAATATATAAGCTCTACATTATATAAATATTAAGTATAATGGAAATGAATAATATTTTTCAATAATGATAAACTGGAATACTTAATAGACAAAAGAACATGATTGAAAAATTTACATCCATTTTATTTGGATATCCAGAAAAAAAATGAAATGAGAAAAAAAACTCTAATGGAGAGTAAAAAGAATATTAACATTTTGTAATAAAAATTTACACACAATGAAGCTTGAAAAAAATAAAGTCTAAATCAAATGAAATAAAATGAGAATAGAAGTTAGCAGAAACATTTAATAGATTAATTTATATTATTCACAATTGTTTTATTAATTTCTGTTATGTAATGCAACAGTACTTTCATTTCTTTGAGAAAGAGACAATCCTTTGTATCATATGCATGAAGGCTTTCCAACCTGTAGACTCCTTAGAGTATAGATAAAAGGGTACAAAAGAGGGGCAGCTGAGGTATTGAGCACCACAATTCCCTGGGGAAAAAATCATTGTTTGACTGAGGGTTTAACATACATGAAAATGCAACCATTATAAGAGAGAGACATGACCATCATGTGAGAAGAACATGTGGAAAATGTATTTTTCCTTGGATTAGTTGAAAGGAAATTTAAAATTGTCAAGCAAAGTAGGTGTATGATATAATCACCATTACCAACATGACAAAGAGCATCACCATAGCTGATAAGAAAACATCGTGTCCACAAGCTGTGTATCTGAGGAGGAGATCTACAGGAGCGGAGTGGTGTCACAATCAAAATGATCAACAATTTTGGAGGCAGAGACGCCACAGCTCAGGCCCAACATGAACAGTGGAAAGATGGTAAAGAACCCAGAGAGCCAAAAACTGAGGACAAACTGTGCAGATTTTGCTATTCATGATGGTTGTGTAGTGCAGGGGCTTACAAATGGCAACATAGTGGCCACAGGACATCACCTCCAGCAGGTGAAATTCAGATGCTCTAAGAAGTATGGCAAGAAACACTTAAATGACACAACAGTTATAAGAGATGGTTTTGTCTCCAGCTGCCATAATAACCAGCAATTTAACGATAGAAAGAAGATTAAAATTTCGTAAGTAAATAATAGAAAGAAATAATAATGGAGAAGATGCTTAACACTGAACATGTTTCTAATATATGCTTCTTTGCTCATTCTCTGATATATACACTGAAAACATGAGCAATCTTTAAGAAGGCATAGCCTACAACAGGAAAATAATTTTAGTAAATTTCAAACACATAATGTGCTGTAGGAACCATGTTGAGACAAATTTGGGAGACATATAACACGTATCAAAATAAGGATGTGCAAAAGTACAATTAACTGGCAATTAAAGATATGGTATTAATAACTAAATTGAAATTATTGAGTGCAAAATATTTGCAAAAAATTATTCTCAAAACTTTATCCTATTTTATGAAATATAATAAGAAAACAAAAACAAAAATTATTCAGATTTGTATAGCTAGTAATCTGCAGAGTAAATATACGGAAACATAGAGTCTATTTTCAGAAAGTGTTATTTTAAAATTAGAAAGTTATATACAAACAGCTAGAGCTGAATTATAGCACATTTCTTATAAAAAACAATATCAGTTTTATCTCTAGGGAAAAATTCCTCCAAAGCTGTTGTGGTAGTTTGATATTATTTATGAATTCCAAAAAGGAGATATTTGATTATGTTTGTAATCTGTTCTGTTCCTCTGGGCATGATGATCTTTGATTGTATTAGATTCAGGTGAGATGTCTTTGATTACATTATGTTAAGATTAGAGCTTTGATTCCACTACATAATTAGGGAGTGCAGGGCTGAGTCCCCACCCCCTCGATGGGCTGAGAAAATAGACACTCACACAGAAGAAGATGATACTGTACAGTTATACAGAGGATCCTGTGGCCCCAGGAAGAGAGATTAGCCTGATAGTTTTCAGCTGACCTCGTGAAGAGACCAGAGCAGCTGAGCCCAGAAAGAAATGAGCCCTGGGAAGAGAGATGGGCCTTATGCCAGCCTACTACTGAGATCAGGAGAAGCTGGACCCACTGAGGTTTAAGAAGTAGAGGAAGGCTGAACCATCACAGATATCACCCACTATCTTGCTTCTCACACAGAGTTTGGTAAGGAAATAACCTTGAGTTGAACTCTTTAGGGCCTTGTTACTGTAAGGTTTTACCGCAAATAAATATCCTTATAAAGGCCAACAGATTTCTGGTACTTTACATCAGCATCCCTTTGGCTGACTAACACGGCTATCCTTGTCATGAAAACTTACAATGATAAAGTCTATTTGTAATGGTCATTATGTAAGACAGTGTGTTCTGCTTTAAAAATATCAAGAGAATTATGTCTAACTTCTAAAACATAAATTATTATTTAGAAGACAGAACATATTTAAGTAAAAATGACCAAACAAAGAAGCAAATGCTATTTGATAAATAAAAGGTTTTTCTAGCCTTATCTGTAGGTGCTCAGGGAAGGATGCATCAGCGGAGTTGGATTCGAAGATGGAGTCTAGAGGGTGGTAACAGGAGAGACAAGGTATTCTAGGCAGAGGAGGCAACATTAGCTGAAGCAAAGTGAAGAGCACAAACATGGTTTGGTTGCAGCCAATGATGAGATTTCTCTTATCAAAGTCATCTTTGATTAAAATTGTAAACATAAACAAATGGAAAGAAATGTCTCTTGGGGCAACCCACACCCACTGCTCTGCTGAGTTACTTATTCTAGTACATTCAGATAATTTTGAAACAATCTATATATGTTTTTCTGATTTACACAATACCCAAGGGTGGCATGGATAAGAATGCATAAATATAAAACCTCTAACCAAGAATGCCATTATATCAAAATGTGACTTTATCCAACTTGAATAACCAATCTCACCACTTACCCACCCAAAACAAACTGAAAAGGAAATCAAAAAATTTCGCTGGAGGCAAGGAAATCATTAGAACTTTGGAGATTAAAATCATTTATAGTTTTGTTAGATAAGGTAACTATCAGATAAATAATAAAAATTAC
>JAQZBX010082431.1:0-13533 GCA_029593785.1 Cabassous unicinctus | reverse complement strand
CCCCCCCTTGCTGCTTGTGTTTTACTGTGTCCATTCACTGTGTGTTTCTTCCGTGTCTGCTTATCTCCCCCTTGCTGTGAGGTCCCGCTGCATCAGCCCACCGTGCCGCGCGGGCCGGCCTGCTCTCACAAGGAGGCCCCGGGAAGCGAACCTGGGGCCTCCCACGTGGTAAACGGGGGCTCTATCGATTGAGCCACACCCGCTTCCTGCTGTGAGGTCTTGCTGCATCAGCCCACCGCGCCGCGCGGGCTGGCCTGCTCTCATAAGGAGGCCCCAGGAAGCGAACCCGGGGCCTCCCACATACCTATCTTTTTAAATTTTACTCATGTTCAACACTTTGTACACCTTGTTCACAATGTTAGCCACTAACATTTATTGAAAGCTTATTATATGGCAGATAATGTGCTAAATATTTAACATGCATTATCTTATCTGCTTCTCAAAGTCAAAGAGAAGGCATTATTTTCCCCCATTTTACAGACGGTAAAACTTAGACATTGAAAGTTTATATAATTGTCTGAGGCAACACAGCCAGTATCAATAGGGTTGTACATTTGACTGACTCCAGAGCCCTTATTTACTTTTACTATCCTGCTGGATGTAAACATATATACACCCACACACAAATATAGGTGTATATATAAATATAGGTAAATGTGTGTCTTTATATGTATATATAACACACATACATCTTTGTATATGTCAATATATGTGTGTAGATGTATTCTATAAGTCTGTTTCAGTGTGTACGTATATATGTGTGTGTATATATATGTTGGTATATGTGAGTCTTTGTGTTTGTGTGTTTGTGTATGTAGGTATATGTGTTTCAAAATTTTTTTTAGGATAGAAAGGAGGTAATACATCGTGTTTGAACCATCTGATATCACACCTAGTGCAATACAACATTCCAACAGAAGTGAGCAAATTCTTTTTAAAATACATTTTATGTATTTTATGTATTCCTTTGAGGGAAAGGAGTGAGGAATCCTGGATTCCAGGCCCAGCTTGGCCACCACCCAGCACATAATTTTTCAGAGTCAGCTTCCTATCTGTAAAATGAAGGGGTTTGAACCAATACCTTATCAGGGCCGTTCCTGCTCTAACATGCAACAATTCAGAAGAAATAAAATGTCAGATCAAAGCCCTCTCAAAATAACAGCTTTCTATTTAAAGTAAAGAACGCTTGCTTGTAATGGTTATTGGTATTTGCAGTTGCTTTCCCGGTGCATTTTTCCCCAAGAATCCTGAAATCCTTGTAAAATTATTTTCCCCAAGAATCAATGAGAAAAAAATGTTTATTCCATATGAATATGTTTATTCCAGTCTAATGAATGCATTAAAACAGAACAGTTTTAAAATATTAGTGGTAATTCTTAGTTTCTCACATAAACTAAAAGCTCAGAAATCAATGAAATTGTATATTCTCTCTAAGATTAATGGGCTAAACAATGTACTGTGAAAGGAAACAAGTCTAGAGAACATACAGAAGCTATTTTTGTAAAGAGCAAACTAAAGGGGCTCAGTCTTGATGCATCTTTTAGAAGTGACATAGAATTAGGTTTCAGGATCTCACTGGAGATCCAGACTGTTTATTCTGGCAGAAACCCACTTATGCAATCTTTAGCTGCCACTGGGGAAAAACAACGACAGATGAGTTTAAGATTTTCTCAGATGATTCAAATTTGTTCATCAAAATCCCACAGGCTGAAGGCTGAAGGCTGATGGAGAAAAATGGAATAGATACCAAAGAGAAGGCTTTTAGATAATAATTTATTATTTTAAATTTTATTTCTTGGTGGGTAGATGTAGCTCAAGTGGTTGAGCACCTGCTTCCCATATACGAGGTCCCAGGTTCAATTCCTGGTACCTCTTAAAAACAAAACAAACAAATGAGAAAACCAACTCTCATTGGGGAGCAGACGTAGCTCAGTGATTGAGCACCTGCTTCCTAATTCCCACGTACGAGGTCCTGGGTTCGATTCCCAGTACCTCCTAAGGGGGGTTCTTGATCTTGCTCAGTTACTAGCGTCAGGGCAAGGTAACACTAGATTTGAAGCACAAGGAAGATTAAAAGTTTTTTTAACATTCAAAAGATGAGTTTGCGAAACATCTTGTATGAATGAATTTGAATAGGATGTAGTGAGGGGAATGGAATGGGTCAGGGGATCATGAAGAGAATAGTTTTTCATTCTCAGGAATTTTTGTGACAATTAGAAATAAAAGATAGAAGTACCTATCCCAGTGACAGGTACAAAGTAGGCATGCAAGAAATGGTGAAAATCATCATCATTCCTATGTAAACTCAGTATCAAAATGTCTTCTAATCCAACTGTAAAAGTATCGGAATGGACAGAGGTGATGGTAACACATTGTAGTGAGTATAACTAACAGGGATGGTTTATAAACGGGATTGTGGCTGAAAGGGGTAGTCTAGGGATGTAAATGTCAATTGAAAGAAAGCTAGAGTACAATCTAGGGACTGATTAACATAGTTAACCCGGTGGAGGATGAGAAATGTGGTTAATAGTACAAATATAAGAATGTTCTTCTATGAACTAGAACGAATGTACATCACTATTACAAGGTGGTAAGAATATGAAGATGCATGGGAAAATACAATTAGTGTAATTTATGGACTAAATAGTTAACAACAATGTAATATTCTTGCATCGATATCAATGAAGGTACTATATCAATGCTAAGGGTCAATAATAGGGAGTAATGGAATTTCTTTTCTTTTGGACTAAGGAAAATGTTCAAAGGTTTACTGGGGCAATGATAGCGCAACCCTGTAATAAAAGTGAGCGCCAATGATGTAAACTTTGGATAGATTGTACAAGGCATGGGACTGTATAACACAGTGAACCATGCGGTGGAAGATGTACTATCGTTAAAAGTACAAATATGAGTGTCCTCTCACGAAGTATAAAAAATGTACAATAATAATACTTGGTGTTAATAAAAAGGGGTGTGGACAAAATATACCAAATGTACACTATGACCATAGTTAGTGATAATAGTCTGATGAGTTCTCTCATAATCTGTAACAAATGTTCCACAACAATGTAAGGTGTTGGTAGAGGGGTGATGTATGGGAATTCTGCACATTATACATGACTGTTTTGTAAGTTCACAACTTCTCTAATAAAATATATATATATATTTAAAAAGTCTCCTAATTCCATAGTTTCTCCATGTGAATGGGAGAGTACTCAAAGTATAATGAAATATTTTCTCTCTATCTTTGATATAGTAAGTTCTTTTTTATTGTTTTGTATTAATAATTTTTTGTTAAAAAAGTTGTAGGTTTACAGAATAATCATGCATAAAATATATATGATACAGAGTTCCCATACACCACCCGATTATTAACATCTTGCATTAATATGGTACATTTATTATAATTCACAAAAGAACATTTTTATAATTGTACTATTAACTATAGCCCATCATTCACAATAGGGTTCATTGTGTTGTACAGTCCTACGTTGTTTTTTAAGTTTTTATTCTAGTAACATATATATGACCTAAAATTTCCCATTTTATTTATTTATTTTTTTAAAGATTTATTTATTTTATTTATTTATCCCCCCCTTGCTGCTTGTGTTGCTGTGTCCATTCGCTGCGTGTCTTCTCTGTGTCTCCTTATCTCCCCCTTGCTGTGAGGTCTTGCCGCATCAGCCCACGGCGCCACACGAGCTGGCCTGCCCTCACAAGGGGGCGCCGGGAAGCGAACCCCCGGGCCTCTCATATGGTAAACGGGTGCGCTATCCATTGCGCCACACCCGCTTCCTGCCGTGAGGTTGCTGCATCAGCCCACCGCACAGCTCAGGCCGGCGTGGCCTCACAAGGAGGCCTCGGGAAGCGAACCCGGGCTTCCCATATGGTAAACGGGGGCTCTATCCACTGAGCCACACCCGCTTCCCAAATTTCCCATTTTAAACACATTCACATATATAATGCAGTGCTGTTAATTATATTCATAATGTTGTGCTACCATTACCACCATACATTTCCAAAACTTTATTATCAACCCAAATAGAAATTCTGTACAATTTAAGCATTAACTCCCCATTCCCTACCTGCAACCCAGCCTATGGTAACCTATATGCTAGATACTGACACTATGAGTTTGCTTATTCCAATTATTTCATATCAATGAGATCATGCACTATCTGCCCTTTTGTGTCTGGCTTATTTCACTCAACATGGTGTCTTCAGGGTTCATCCATGTTGTTGCAGGAATCAGAACGTCATTCCTTTTTAATGCTGAATAACATTCCATTGTATGTATATACCACATTTTGTGTATCCACTCATCATTTGATGGACATTTGGGTTGCTTCCATGTCTTGACATTCGTGAATAATGCCACCGTGAACATCGGTGTGTAAATATCTATTCGTGTCCTTGCCTTCAATTCTTTTTGGTATATACCTAGCAGTGGAATTGTCAGATCATATGGTAACTCTATATTTAGCTTTCTGAGGGACTGCCAAACTGTCTTCCACAACGGCTGCACCATTTTACATTCCCACCAGCAATGAATGAGTGTTCCTATATCTCCACATCCTCTCCAACACTTGTAATTTTCTGTTTTATTAATAGTAGTCATTCTAGTGGGTGTGAAATGGTATCTCATTGAGGTTTTGAGTTGCAGTTCCCTAATAGTTAATGATGTTGAAAATCTTTTCATGTGCTTTTTAGCCAACTATATGATACAGTGAGTTTTTATGTGGTGACTATGCCTAACTTTTTACCATCTCATTATTGATTTTATGTAATTTTTAAAATACAATTTAAAATAATGTTCTATTTTCATAACTGGCAAGAACTCCTTAGAAAAACAAAAAATATGCTTAGTATTTATTTCATTCAATATAAAACCTTCACATGGCCATGACAGATTTGCTGAGGAGTGTTCTCTCTCCTTCTAATCTGTACTCATTCCAAATTTCTACCTAGTTACTTTACATATTTGGCATTTAGCATTTGATTTTATTTCAAGTTAGATATGTTGTACTAAGTGATTTTATTTATCTGAGTAACGAAGCTAAGCACAAAAACTGAACCAAAACATAATGCAGTTGAATATGTCAAGCTCATGAACACCTCTGCTCTTTGCTGTTATATATAGCCACACGACAAATTCATCACATAAATTGCCTTATAGAAAATTTTAATGGGTTTCTTAAAAATAACGCAGAAACATAATATGCTGCCTTTCAATATTTGCATATTTATGATATTAGTCTGTCTAACTGCTCAATGGATTAGAGCCTATAATCACAGTTTAGCCTTCTCAGAATGATTTACATTAATAGAAGTAAAACATAGAAGGTAGGTGTTTTAGTTTCCTAGCCTGCTAAAGCAAATGCCATGAAAAAGGTTGGCTTAAACAATGGGAATTTATTACCTTACAGTTTTGAAACCGGGAAAATATCCAAATCAAGGCATCATCAAGGCGATGCTTTCTTCCCAAAGACCGGCTACGGCGATCCTTGGCTCCTCTGCCATGGTGGCATCTGCTGGTCTCTCCCTTCTCTTCCAGGTTTCATTGATCTCAGATTCTTGCTTCTGTGCTTTTCCTTCTTTTTCTCTGAATTTCATTCTCTTATAAAGGACTCCAGTAAAAGGATTAAGACTCATCATGAATGAGGTAGGTCACACCTTAACTGAAGTAGCCTTATCAAAAGGTCCTACTTACAATGGGTCCACACCCACAGGAATGGATTAAATTTAAGAACATGGTTTTCTGGGATACATACAGCTTCAAAGCAAGACAGTAGGGAAATGCTGAGACTCTGCTCAAATCTACTTCAAGGCCTTTTTGTTTGAACTCTGTATGAATGTTCAGTAAGCAACTAAATTGGCCAATTTGAGATTTCTTTTCTTTTCCCTAACTCAATAAAAGATCACAGGAGAAGAGAGGTATTTATGTCCAACTTACAAGTGAAGAACTAAAAGTACAGAGCCAGTCAAAGGATGGTTATCCCCAAACAAGAGGGATGGTTATCCCCAAATGCTAATGAGGCACTAGCTGTTGGAGTCACTCATATCTGAGTCCACATTACCTTTTGCTCGCCCTTGGATGAGGGGTTTCCAAGCTTTGGTATGAGAAGGCTTGGATGGCACAGTTCCATTTCTTTTGACATCTCTCATACTTTATTTTTCTCTCCTCAACTTTTTAAATAGCTTTATTGAGGTATAATTGATACACAATTATCTGCACATATTTAAAGTGAATGGTTTGATCAACTTTAACATTTGTATCCACCCACAATGCTGTCAACCACAATTACGATAATGAAGATATCCATTACTCCCCATCCAGTTTCCAGACCATCACTGATCTACTTTGGTCACTATAATTTCCATTTTCTAGAATTTTACATAAATGGAATAGTACAGTATGTAATCTATTTTGTCTGGCTTCTTTCACTCAGCATAATGATTCTGCGATTCATACATGTTACCATCACTACTTCATTCCTTTTTTGGCTATGTAATATTCCATTGTATTGACATAACTACCATTTGTTTATCCATGAGCCTGCTGATGGACATTTCCTCAATATTTAAAAAATATTTTATGGTGAAAAATAACATACATGCAGAAAAATGTATAAAATGCTTAAATTACAATAAAGCAGATACATGTATAATTAGCACCCAAGTGAAGAAATGGATTATCATCTCCCCCCACCCCCAGAGACTGTCATATACTCCTTCATGATGCCAACCTTCCCTCCCTGTAAAGGCAGTGACTCTTAACTTCCAAGTATGCATCACTAAACAATAAATCAGTTTTCTTTTTACCCATTTTGAAATTTATATATTCATAAAATATCATTCAATACGTATTTTCTTCTATCTGGTTTCCTTTGGTCAACAATATGTTATGTTTTTACATTCACCCATGTTTTTGTACATAACTGTAGTTCACTCATTTTTGCTGTTGTTTAGTATTCCAGTGTATTCCACAATTTATCTATTCTACTGTTGATGGGCATTTGGATTGTTTCCAGTTTGGGCTATTATGAACCATGCTGCTATAAACCTTCTGTTCCCAACTGCTGGCATTCACGGGCAAGAATTTCACAGGGAATATTCTTAGGACTGGAACTCCTGGGTCATGGGGTATGCACATATTCACCTTTTGTAGACGGTAACACCGTTGACCAAAGTGGTAGTCATCTTCACTTTTCATTTTCTCACTCCTCTGCCTTTTCCTCCCCAGTCTTTATCCCTATTATCTTCCTTTTCTTTCTTCCTAAGAGACTTGGCACACACACCAAAAAGATCAGTTAATGCCATCTGACTGAATACAACAGACTCACTGACATATTTTGTGTTAAGGAGGACCTTAGAAGATATTTCCTTTCCAAATTCCTATACAAGTTAAAATCCCATTCACGGTATGTGAATCGATCTCAATAAAACTGCTTAATAAATAAATAAATGTGCAAGAATAACCAGAAATAGCTGCTGTGTACAGCAGGGGAAGCATAAAGAGACTGAGAGGTGAAGAATTTTCTTGCTTGTCTGCTTTTTGTTTATTACTATTATTGAAATAATCAAAATGCTCTAACAATGATTGAAGTGATGAATACACAATTATAAGACCATCCACTGATTGTACAATTTGGATGACTCCTATGCTTTATTAATATGTATCAATAAAATTGGTTTGTTGGGAAAAAAAGAAAAAGAAAAAAACCATAAACTTAAAAAGAAAACCAACTCTAGGACAAAACAATTATCAAATGATTAAAAGGAATTTACAATATGAAAAAAAAGATCCTATTCAGCTATTCTAGTCGATAGAGGCATTAATTAAACCTCCAATTATACTTTATGCCAAAGTTATCTTCATGTTTGCTGCCAAAAGCTTAGAGACAAATTTACCATCTGCTGCAAGTGTGATCCTACAACCACCTGCATCAGACTCACCTGGGGCACATGCTGCTAATACAGGTGTCAGGGTTCCTCAGGTGGGACCAAGGAAACTGCATTTTTAACAAACAGCCCCATGGTGAAGCCAGGGCATGCTCAATCTTGAAAGCCACTGGTATAATGCCACATTTTAACTTTCATTCTGACTCAATATTATGTCTTTGTCATTGTGTTTCTTTCCTCTGTCACTCAACCTCTAAGCCACAGAATACTGTCGTATTTTATGCATATCTGTAAATGACCTATGATCCTTCCTGGCTCAAGAGCTGAGTTGGATCTAGATAAATGCTGGACTAGATATACAGAAGCAAAAGTTTGCTCTGGCAGCTCAACTACAGATACCACTAACACTATAAAATCATCAAAAAGGAATTATGAAGATATAAATTACTGAATGTGGTTTTATGTTGCGCCAACTTACAATTTCATCACAACAAAGTTAAAGCACCAATAGATAATGTGAGGTGATAATAGGCTCAAACTAGCAGTCCAGAAATAAATTGTTTCCTCTCCCACAATTCCTAAGATAAGGTCGTTTTTCAGGAAGAGCCATGCAGTGCTTCAGATAATTCTGCCTATGGTTCACACGTCCTTCGATTTCAAGAAACTACTTGTTTAAAATAACAACTACAGTGCAAAAAGGGAAATTAAATGACCATCATGAATAATAGCATCCATCCCTTCAACAGAAAAGATTGAAACAGCTTAAGGTTGGATTTCTTATATTTTAGCGAAGATTCTGGGCATCCCCCAAGGAGCACACAGAACTTGCAGCCCAGAGCAGGCAGTTATCATTCTTCTGCCAAAAAGATCTTGGAAGAAAACTGGCACAAGTCGACTATTTGTTGTGCACAGACAAGCTACAAAATCAAGACTGAGATTTCCAAAAGTATACCAACTGCAAGGGCTGGATGCCTTACTGCAGCGAGTAAGAGAGTACAGAATCCAAACAAGCTGTGCAGGAGGCAAAACAGAGAAGGGGATCATGCCACGAGGATTACGAAACCGTAACAGAAGCGAGACTCAACAGCCGGGTGTAAAAGAAAAGAAGAAAAGAAAGAAAAATTAAGGTTCTACTTATTACATTTAACCTGAGTCTGATATCAAACATATCTTATCCTAGAGGGAAAACTGGGGCAATTCAATTATCAAAAGATTACGAAACAAAACACAAGTCTGTTTTAAAACATTTAAACATTTGGTATTTATCATTGTTTACGTAATCACAATAAGCATGGTTGAAGCACACAAAAAAATACAATATTATAAAATACATAAATTTTGTCTCATTTCCAGAAAATAACCATATTATTTTTCATGTAATAGCTAACACTTACATACTAGTAGTTCCTACCATGTCTTGGACCTTGTTCTATGCACCTTACTTATATTAACTCATTTAACCCTGACAACAACCCAGGATAAAGGTACTATTATTATCACTATTTTACAGATGAGGAAACTGAGGCACAGACAGATTCAGTAGCTTTCTCAAGGCCCTACATCCAGTAAGTGGCTCTAGAGTGCATGTTTTTTTTTTTTTTATCATATTTGCCATATGTTAGTAAGCATTACTGTTTTTGTGAAGGGACAAAAACAATCTGAATTTCAACCAAACTATGTCTGAAAGCGCATTAACTGGACAAAAATGTAAGTATTTGTATTTAAGCAGCACATACTTTCACAAAGTTGCATTTTATTTGCACAATGGCACAATGGTTCTTTCTAACATAAAAAACTCATCCACCACCTCTAAGAAAAGGCAATTGCCATCTTATGTTTTTATATAAACATCACTGTGGTAAGCAAAACCAAGGGCTGCCTACAGTTGGAATTGCGATCTGGACTTCCCAGATCACATAAAATATGTGTTAAACACAATATTTATGAGAGAGAGAAATAGTTTGAAACAGGGAAGAAACCTGAATCCAACTAGCCCTATTTGGTTTAAGAACCAAGACCTAAAGAAGAAATAGAATTTGTTTTGGCAGAAGGAGAGTGGACTTTAGCTTCAAATGAAAGAAAAAAAATTCCAGGTGGAAAGAGGTGACATTTCAGGTGAGGCCACGGTGTTCAACAAGCTAGCTGATCTGTCCCTGCCTCCATGACCAGCCTGTGTTAATGTGAACGGCTGCTAATATTTACATAATGATATTTCAAAGCACCTGGACAGAAAGCCACTTCGAATACATTCAGCTGAACTCAGAGACCTTTGCTGAACGTCACACTCTCTGTAACTCAGAGATGGTGGTGGCAGAGCCCACGGAGAAGGCTGGGCTCACCTCTCAGGTCCGAGGGACCAGATTTGGATACAAGAGCTCACTAAATACGTGTTGAATTGGAAGCATCTCTCCAGGACTCTCCTGGAATTGGGGCTGCAGTTTCAGAATATCTACAGTCGCCGCATCCCCAGAGGAGGACAAACCTCAAAAAGGCAGAGCCAGGACTTTTACATAGTTTTATGAGTTGTTCACTGACCAAGGGTGTCTGGCAAGGAAGCAAGTGGAGAATGAAGGCACCGCCGCTCCGCTGGCTAAGGTGCAAAGAAGGGCTGCCTGCTCCCAGAGGAAGGGAAGGGGGCCTTTTTCTAATTTGTACAAAGGGGCCGTATGGCTTTGACAGCACCAGACAGCAATGCTAAAGCAGGAAGAAGGAGCCACAGCAACCAGTGATAGGAGACAGGGAATATGCTGCGGAGGCACAAAGGGAGGGAACCCACGTGCTAGAGAGCATCCTGGTGTCATCTGCGTCATTTCTGTCTCTGGCCTCAGATTTGGATGCCAACATTTATTACTGGAATTCACAATATTCCCAACAGAGGTATCCCTGTATGTTTTCCTCAAGCGATGCCGTTCTTCCAAAGCACTCCCATTCCTTCCAAATAGGTAAAGTTAATGCAGACATTATGGAGCATTTTCTGCTATTGATGACAGATAATCACAGAAGCCACTGCAGGGCACCGTCTGGCAAATTCTGTAGGATGAATGTCCTTCATGCAGAAAAACACAAATGTGCAGGAATTGAAATGAGTAATTCAAACATGCCAAAGGTACATGAGGAGGTTTTAGGGCCAATTTCTCCCTTTAATTTTTTTACAGATTAAAAATTGATACTAAACTCCTTTGATCTTTTCTAGTAGAGGATAATATGCCATTTTATTCATTATAAACTGTCATTAAAAATGATTATCTCTGAATAGCATGATTTTTTTGTCCATGCTATGCATTTCTATTTTTTTTTTCCAAACTGTTTACAATGGTTATATATCATTTTTATAATCAGAAGAAATAGATAACTAAATTTTTCTTAGCTGTTTTTCTTGTTCCTTTCACCAATAGACAGAAGTGGGTTAATGCAAGAATGCAGCCATACATGCTCTGAAAGAGGCCACCAGCGCTAGGGAGCCACTGGGACAAGAATAAAGCCTCGCAGTGCAGATGGAGAAAACAAGCCATGTGAAAGAGAGACCAGGTGCTCCAGAGGCCATGCGACATGCTACAGAGTGACCGAGCTTCCTCTCACTTCACCACATAGCACATTAGGTAAAAACATGCGCCTATGGATTCTGGCATATAGCCCAGTCCCTGGCAGAGTATATGCCCAATGTGTGTTTCTTGAATGGACCAAAGGGATGACTTTATGAGTAGCCCAGCATTCTCTAAAAGGGGTGTGTCCTTGGACATGTTAATTTCTCTAAGTCTCAGTTTTCTCAATTGTAAAATAAGAATAATAACAGGGGAGCAGATGTGGCTCAAGCAGTTGAGTGCCTGCTTCCCACATGTGCTGTCCTGGGTTCAGTTCCCAGTGACTCCTAAAAACAAACAAAACAAAAAAACAAAACAAAACAAAACAAAATAAAAAAACAAGCAAACAAATGAAAAAAACCAACTCAGGGGAACCAATGTGGTTCAGCAGTTGAACGCTGGCTTCCCACATACGAGGTCCTGGGTTCAATCCCCGGCCCCGGTACCTCAAAATAAAAATAATAATACCTCATAAAGTTGCTGTCAATATTAAATAAAATAATGGGTATAAAGCACATAGCACAGAGCCTGGCACATAAAAAGTACTGGATTAATGGTTAAGTATTTCTTCTGTCATAAACGATAGCAATCATCATCTAATACAAACAAATGATAGGCAACTCATAAATATATAAGCTCTGACTCATTGCACTGTGATGAGAAAATGTTCCATGAGAGGTTGGGGGATGGTAAACGGGGAAGTGTCTGGTAGTAACTTCAGCCAGAGGATAAGGTTAGGGTCCTAGTAGCTGGGACAGGAACCAGTAAGGTGTGGGGTACCTGAAGAAGCCTAGAGTGAGAGAATGGGTCTGAGGCAACTCCTAGAAAATGTGAGAATCAAACCCAGTGAGTCATAGGGGCAAACCAGGGCTAAAAAAAGAGGAGAATATTAGCTAAGGCTCTTATGGTTGCAACTGCGAGATACTCACCTCAAAGGGGTTAAACATAAATCTGGACTTATTGGCACATGCACCTGAAAAGTCCAAGGACAGCTCTCCAGACCCAGGCACTGCTGGATGCCAGTGTGCAGATGATGTCATGAGGACCAGTTACCTTGTCTATCAGCTATGCCTGCCTCCAGGACAGCTTCACTCATGCAGGCTCTTTCCAGGCACTGGGATGTCATCCCAAACAGGCCTAGCAGAAAGATTGTCTTTTCAGGATTGATTCTGATTTTTGTGACTTGGGTCACAAGCCCACCTCAGAAGTATCATTGAATCCCAGGTGACAGAATATGCTAATCAGCCATGAGTTATCCCTAGGGGACTATATGGAGGTGCTATTGTTAGATAAAAGTAGGAACAAATGAGGCTCAGGCAAAAAAAAGGATGAACATGTCCACAAACAGGAGACAAAAATCAAAGTGTAGACAAGTAAACAAGGCAAAAAAAAATTTTAATGGGCAAAGAACTCAAATAGACATTTCTGCAAAGAAAATATACAAATGGCCAATATACATACGACAAGATGCTCAAATCAATATCATTAGCCATTAGGGAAATGCAAATCAAGACCATGAGATACTACTTCACACCCACTAGAATAGCTATTATTTTAAAAAGGAAAAACAAGTGCTGATGAGGATACAGAAAAATTGGAACCCTCAAACATTGTAGGTGGAAACGTAAAATGGCACAGCCATTGTAGAAAACAGTTTAGCAGTTTCCAAACTGTTTAATTCTAAAAAATAGAATTACCATATGACCTGGCAATTCTACTTCTAGGTATATACCCAAAGAAATTGAAAACAGGGACTCAGATATTTGTACACCAATGTTCAAAGCAGCATTCACAATAGACAAAAGGTAGAAACAACCCAAGTGTCTACCACCAGGCATATGGATAACAAAATGTGGTATACACATGTACATACAATGGAATATTACACAACTGTAAAAGGGAAGGAAGTTCTGCTATATGCTACAATGTAGATGAGCCTTGAAAGCACTAAGCTAAGGAAAAGGAGCTAGACATAAAAGGGCAAATACCGCACAACATTATGAATATAATTAATACCACTGAATTATACACTTAAAAATGGTTAACATGG
>JAQZBX010082430.1:0-13612 GCA_029593785.1 Cabassous unicinctus | reverse complement strand
AAAAAAAAAAGCATTCGGCCATGTGCACAATGCTGAGAACTAGTAGAGGAATAATTGGTACCTGTTGGTTCAGTGGTAATTAATTACAATATGGTCTCATGGTGAACCTTGTGGCCATCTTCCAAAGATGTTTAACGTCTTTCATTTACATTTTTAAAAAACTTTTTATTATAATAATATATATATAAACATATATACAACTCAAAATTTCAAATTTTTACCATTTTTAAGTGTACAGTTCAGTGGTGTTAATTACCTTCACAATATCCATTACCCAAACTTTTTCATCCCTTCAAACAGAAACTCTGCACCCATTAAGCAATTACTCCCCATTTCCCTCGCCAATCCACCAAACAAACTCTGGTCACCTATAATCTATTGTCTGTCTCTATGATTTTGCTTGTTTTAGGTGTTTTATATAAGCATGACAATTTTATTTAAATTTTAAATAACAGGTATTTGATAAACATTTGTAGTAAATGTGGTAATATATAAACTGAGCATTACTTCAGGTGCAATATTGAAGTCATTTTAATATTTTGATTTAAAGGTCTATTTGCTCATGATTTTTTATTCACTTGACACATGCTTATAAAATGTCTACTGTTTGTATTAGGCACTAGCAATATGGCTAAGATTTAGGAATTAATAATCTAGGAAGAGATGAATAATTCATATTTAGGTTGGTTCTCTCACATGTTGGTTTCTAAGGCCAATTTTTGTTTGTTAATGATTAATTGATAGGGAAACCCAGAAACCATGTCTTTACCCTACAGACATTTATAATTGCTACCCAAAATAGGAATAGTAGGCTTAATATGGAAAGTTGAAGACATGGCCTTTATCTGAGAAAAACTCCCAGGCTAGAAGGGAGGATATAGAGTAATAACATTAAAGATGTACGTATTCTATTTATTTAACAGACACTTATCTAGAGCTCCCAATGGACAAGCTCTCTTTCAAGCAGCAGCTAATTATTGAGCATCTGCATAAATATGACCTCATTTAATCCTATAGTAAGTCTGTAAAGAAGGTACTAATATTAGCCTTATTTTAACAACAGGGAAATTGAAACCCAGAGAGGTTATGTATCTCACCCAAGACAACACAGCCTTTGCTTGGTGGATCCTTTTGCAAAAGAAGTATTTTGGGCCTTCAGAGGATAGAGGGATTTATTCCAACAAGAGAAGAAAGAGAATCAAGTAGGCTTCAGAGAACAGATGACATTTAAACTGGGTCATGAACCCTGATTAGGATTGGGTGTTGGCAAGAATATACCAAAAGATAGATATTAAATAAAGGAAAGAAAGGTAAGATAGTAAAATACAAATTTTGGTCCAATAATGGACTTTGGAAAAGATAAAACCTCCTTCCTCAAGGACAAGACTTAAGTCTTGTCTGCAATATTAGTTCGTTCTGAATGTCACTTCCACATTTACTTAAATCTCAAGGTTTTGTGTGAGTTAAATATTCACCACCAATCTCCAAGCGCCATCAGTGGCCAA
Source organism: Cabassous unicinctus (assembly GCA_029593785.1). Lineage (NCBI taxonomy): Eukaryota > Metazoa > Chordata > Mammalia > Cingulata > Chlamyphoridae > Cabassous > Cabassous unicinctus. The sequence goes on along the minus strand of JAQZBX010082430.1, from coordinate 12,107 downwards.
CAGATGAGTCTCCATGTAGGGGGATCAGCAGGACTAGTTACAACAAGAGAGCCCTCCTGTCTGGGCTGTCAGTGACATCCATCAAAAACCATGCCTTATATCCAAGAAATGCCCCAGGTTTCTGCTTGTTGGAAAAATGATTAGCCTTTTTCACTCTTTCAACTCAATGATTAGAGATTACCAGAAGGCTTTGCTGCAAATTTGTATGATAATTCTCAACTTACTGGGCATGACAGATCCTATTTACTTTTTAATAGAAATACTGAAATTATAAATACATTTCTACATTCTGGGTAAGATAGTAATTTTAAATTAAAATTTTTATCTCTGGTGTTATTGCATTTTTCTAATAGAAACATAAAATAAAACTTATTTTTGTAATTTAATTTTATTCTAGATATCACAAACTATTTGTCAATTTTTAAAATGAAAACTAAATCCAAAATATTTTTAAAACATCCTAAATGGTAATTGGATTTCAGTGATCCAAATGAGAATTTTCTCTGGAGGAAAAGAGAAATATACCAATGAAAATAAACCAAAGCAAGTATATAAAAATTAAATTAGAAAAGATGAATATAGGGGAGGAAAAAACCCTTATATAGTAATGACATCATAATATTCAATAACTAAGTTGTTGAAAACATGATGTAAAATATAAATATCCTTTAGAAAAATGTTAATGACTAATAATTAAGATGAAGAGCAAAAGGTAATATAAAATCAATTTCACTCATGACTAGCCATCAGACTTTATGATAAGACTCAGAGACATATTAAACAGCTCACAGATAAACAGAGAACTTCCTAAAGTCACACAACTATTGCTTCAACCCAGGGCTAGAGGTAAGCAATGGCAGTTCTTTGTGTGCTAGCAGAGAAAGAAGAGATTTAGTCATCCGTGCATTCAGCAGCTGGCTATTGGGCATCTCCCGCTTGCCAGAGCCTTATCTAAGGACTGAAAACACAGTGAGACACAGAACAGAGCTTGCATTTTATGGGAGTACTCATCCCTGGAGAGGCAGCCCTTCTTTGGGAGGGCAATAGCTACCCGACCACTAACTCCAGCTCTGCCAAGGGTATATTTTCAAAGCGCAAGGGACTTTTCTCTGATCCCCCAGCCCAAGAATTTCATTTTAAGAATAAAACAGTAGCCTGATGGTGTAAACTTCCTACACTGTTTTGGGTGGTTGTTTTTTTTTTTACCTTTTCAGAAATGTTCTCAAACTGCATATCATTTTACAGTTTTGCTTATTAATTTTCCTTTTTATTGGCTTCCTGCACTGAAGAGTTGTTGGGGTGGCTGAGGCTTCTAGATGCATTAAAGTGTAAATTGGAGGAGTCCCCTTCATGGGGAAGAGTGCCTCTCAATACATACATACATACATACATACATACATACATACATACTTTCATACATACATAAATTTTCCCAGAAATAAACCTAAACTTAAAATTATTTTTTAAAAAACTTTCTAAAAATAAAAAAATAAAAAATAAACAAAAAACTTTCTAAGACTTACTCATATTGTGCAAGCCTTTCAAATAGCCATCAGGGCAATGAGAGCAGAATGTTCTGTACGTTGAGCGTTCTGTTCATGTCCACACCAAAAGAGGACTACTTTTTTTTTCTGTTCTCAATTTTGAGAGAACTAATGGTAACTGTTTTGATTCTGTGCAAGGTAGAACATTTTGCAGTTTCATGTTTTTCTGAATAAAAATATTTTTCTTAGAGAATTTGATTTGCTAAGAATGTATATTGTGAATTAATATCATGCTCCTGGTATGAAGGGCTAGCATTGCCTTTTGCAATTAGAAACACTTTATCAGGCATCACAGAGAAAAAGGAGATTGAATATTTTCAGTTTCTATCTGGCTGTTTTTGAAGCCTCTTTGCAAATATGGCTGTTACACCAGCCATTACTTTTTGGAAGCTGCCCTGAGTGGAGACAAAAGGGGTTGCACTAAGCATCCTCTGTACCTTATGACAATTAATTAATCAACAGATCTGGAAAGTAGATATCATGATCCTTATTTCACTGATGACAACACTAAAGCAAGGATGGTTTGGTGAATTACTCAAGGTCACATGGTAAATAAGACGCATAACCTAAATTGAAACCAAGTTTGGTCTGACTCGTAGTCTATGATCTTGCCAAGGGTACGTTGTGGAGAGAATATGCCATTTGTACCTAAATTTTATAGTTCACTTGTATTTTGGGCATTTTGTTGTTGTTTTAATCAGGAGATAATGACAAGTTTCATGTTTTCAGAATCCAAGAGTGAGATTTGGGCTTGAGAATTATCTATTTGAACTGCTATTCTTATTCCCCCACTCACCTACCTGCCCCATAGATATCCAGACTTTTGCCCATTAAGGTCTTGAGGGATCCCCTATACAGTATGTGGCACTCTACTCGATCCTAGGAACATGTTAGGCCTGAGGAAGAGTAAATTTACACACTCCTTCTGAAAGCTTTTTATATAAGAATTGCAAATAAGTTTTCCTCCACTCAGGTGTACCTCTCCAAGTTCTGGATTTGTGAATTCGATAGTCTAGGGAAGAAGTTTGGGCTTTTCTCTCCATAATGTCTGATAAAGAAGGATAGTCCTCCTCTTCCTTCTCTGGGGAGACAGGATTCAACTTATCTCTTTGAAGCAACACCAGCAGAAACTATGGAAGGAACTTATCGTTTTGCAAACAAAGTTCATCATATTCATTGTCAAATGTTCCGTTATTTTATTGAATTCTTCCAAAAGCCTCTAAGGAAGTTGACAGTATCTCCATTTTACTGGTGAAGAAATTCCAACTTAGAAAGATCAAAGGGACTTATCTGAGATCATGTTGCTTTCTGGCTCCCAGTCCAGTGTTCTCCCTGCACCACCCTCAAACTGCCTTCAGATTTCAAAGGTGTAAAGGTGGAAAGCAGACTGTTTCTCCTTGATGCTGAGCACCACTTTCTTCCTCTGTAAAATGGAAAAAATATAAACAAACTTGCAGGTCCTGTGATGATTAGATAGTTAATAATAATATTGATAATGTATGAATACACATAGCTAATGTAATTAGATGCCTATCAGTATAATGCATAACTACTATACATAGCAACCCTTTTATATTTCATGATTTTCAGGAATAGTGAGTGTTGACCTTTGCTGAGCACTTACCATGTTCCAGGTATAGTGCTCAGCGTTTCCATATGGGAACATATTATTAGCCTTGTTTTGTGGAAAAGGAAGCCAAGGCTGGGGAGGTTAAGTTGCCCAAGGTGATGTAGTAAGTGATGGAACCAGGATTTGACATCAGGATTATCTGAAAAAGAGCATGTGCTCCAAATCACTATGCTTTCCTGACTTTCTCACCCACGTTTCTGATAGCGGTGGTTAAAAGGCAACGTGCACCTTGTGACCTTTTTCAGTAGACCGGCACTTTAATATTTCACATGCACCTGACTTTTTCCTCAAATTCATGTTGACTTTTGAGCTTCTGGTCTCTAGATCTACTTAGCTTTTATTTAAATATGCAGAAAGGCCTGTGGACATAAAATACCAGAGGATTAAAATGTGTTCTAAATTATTTATATTTGCCTATCTGTTATAAAGATGTGCTATATTTTGAGGTACTCTAAACAGTGTCTAAGAACTTTAGTTTTCTACGTATTAATAACATATTAATACAGCCCTAAGGAACAAAGAGATTCAGTGAGAAAGAAAGTCTATTTTGTCTAATTTCGTTCCACTTGGATTTTAGTTGTCAAAATTCAGGGATTCGGTAAACATAAATGTAGATTATATCTGTTCAGCTGCACCTTTGAGATTATTTCCCTTTTTAATCAAAGGAAATTAATTCAAAATACAAATAAGAAAATGAGAACAATTAACAAGTGGGAATTCAAGTACCTAGGGTATATTAAATATTTATGTGCTCACTTATCCATGGAGCTTTTCTATATACCCCTTGTTGAAATGAATTTATCTCCCTTCTACTACTGTACCATTTCCCCCCCGCCTTTGTTACATTACTTTTTAAAGATTGCCTGTTATTATAGCGAGTGTGGTCGCAAGGAGACTAAGAGGACTGCGTTCTGAAGTGCTTAAAGCACTGACTTTGTGCTCAGATAGAAGCAAATCTCCATTGCTGTTTCATCATTTATTCTCTGGTGATCTGGTGTAAGTTATTTAACTTCTCTATGCATCAGTTTCCTTATACAGAAAATGCACCTGTTGATACTTCTTATCTCATAGAGATGTTGCAATGAACAAATTATATATTTTTATATAAAGCTTATGGGCCTAGGGCGCAATAAAGGCTAGCTGATATTATTATTAATTTTTTTTTCATTCTTACTCCCATCTCCTGATTCCAGGAGCTTACTATCTTGAACCTGAATTATTGCATTAACCTTGTAAGTAGTCTCTTAGCCATTGGTACTGAATCAATCAGCATCTGGTCAGGAAACCAGACCATGTGAATTATTTTAATATGGATTATTTAATATGGGATTTTTTCAAACAGATGTTGCAGGAGGAGGAGGGCTGGAAAGCAAAGAGAGAATTTAGGACAAAAGCAGAGCTAATAACTGCCAGAAACAGTTACACATTTGGTGCTGGGTAAATTAAAGGGAAAAGGTAGAGGTTTAGACCCTAGATCTTAGAAAAAGGGCCTTGCAGAGCTGGGACCAGTCTTCGGAGAAGATGCCATTGCCATCTGACTTCTACAAGTATTTGAGACATCTCAGGAAGAGGCATTACTAGTTGCTGCTAGAGCTGGGGGTATGATGAATCTGCCTCTGGGAGGGTAGGGAGAAAAAAGCTGGAAAGTGGAACCATACTGCTGCCGAGGCAAAGTGTCATTGCTGGGATCAGGCAAGCAGAGACCGCAGGCAGCTGGAATGAGCAAGTCCATTCTCTCTTCTCATGCCTTCCAGTTTCCGTGCAGCGCTGGGACAGACCCTAAAAGGCTTCCAGCTGGCAAAGGAGTAATATAGTTTGGTGAATCACAAGTAGCTTCAGAAAAAAGAGGACAGAAGCATGGGATTTGTGCTGAGAGATAAGAGTTTAGTAACTAGCCCAAATATCTCCCCAATCCCAATTTCCTCTGTAATCTCTTATTGAATTAATTTTCCCACGTACCACTTGAAACACAGCTCTTACCTGCTCAAATATATTTATGACCTAGCAGGCAAAATCCATCCAATAAACATTAAAAAAAACACAAAACCTTCTATGAACATTGTGCTCTGTGGTGTTGGGATGGCCTTAAACTGTTCAATATGGTATAAGGTAAACAAAAGTCACTCTACAATAAAGGTGTGACATGTTTGGAAGGGGTGATGTTTTCTGACTGGTGGGAACACGAGAGGATTCATGGAAGGAAGAGTACAATTTCACATTGTACCATCTGACCCCAAACTTTTCTATGTGGTTGGTTTCCTACTGCTCCCCATATAGCTTTATTTATATAGCTATATGCTCCCCATATAGCTTTATTTTTTCACTACAAAGTATAGCTGTTTCCTATTTAGCCTTCACTATTTCCATCTGTATATCTTTGCTCATGCTAATCACTCAACTGGTCAACCAAATACTAAGTGCCTCTTAGAGTTACATTGTGCTAACTCTAAGGATATACGGTATTGACCAAATAAACCAAGGTACCCTCCTCATGAAACTTATTATAGAAAGGAAGGCAGTCATTAGTTTAAACAATCACTTGAATGCAAAATTACAAGCATGGTTGGTGCTGTGAAGGACATGTGCAAGTTGCTATGATAGCAGAGTGACCAAGGGTAGTTTTGGGCTACCATGGGAAATAATTTGTAGGAATTAAGGGAAGAGAGAGAAAGGCTGTTTCAGACATGTGCACGGAGACCTCAGGCTGGAAGAACCAGAGTGAATCAAAATGAAAGTGACTGGCTTATTTCACCCAATATAATGTCATCAAGGTTCATCCATGTTGTCTCATGAATCAGAACTTCATTTTTAATGCTCAATAATATTCCATTATATGTATTTGCCACATTTTGCTTATCCATTCATTGGTTGATTGACACTTGATGTGACTGCTTGAATTTGGTGTATCCCAAAAAGAAGAAGATTATGTTTTCGAACTAATCCTTTCCTGTGGGTATGGAACCCTTATGATTGGACTACATCAGTGAGGCATGACACAGGATGGGTTTCCACTCTCTTGTTGGGCCTTATATAAACGGAGACACAGAGAGAAGAAACACACAGAAAAAGGAAGCTGCCATATTGATCCTGTCATGTGAATGAGAGGACTGCGGGAAAAAAGAGAAGCCCCAAGAGACTGAGAGAGTCTGGAATCAGCAGAGCATAGAAGCACAGAAGAGGCCTCCAAAGAGTTGGGCCCATGGAGCAGCTCAGGGCTGAAGAGCTGACCTGAGCCATATGCCTGATAGCCCACAGCTGAACTCGGGATGAAAGCAGAACAGCCAAGACAGGGAGGGGAGGCCCAGAAAGAGACAAGCCTTATGCCTGATTGCCCACAGCTGGGCTCCGGGAAATGGTGAGCCCAGAGGGGAAGGCAGGGACCTCGGCAGAGACTGGCCATCATCTTGCTTCAACATATGGCAGGACCCCAGGATCACCAATAGCTGACTTTGGTGAGAAAGCATCTCTGTTGATTCCTTGATTTGTACATTTAGCAGCCTCAGAACTGTTAAGCGTTTACCCTAAATTCCCCATCATAAAAGCCCACCCATTTCTGGTATTTTGCCCCAACTGCCCCATGGCAAACTAAGACACTTGGGTTGCTTCCATCCTTTGGCAATTGTGAATAATGCTGCTATGAACATCAGTGTGAAAATATCTGTTCAAGGCCTTGCTTTCAATTCTTTTGGGTATATACCAGTAGTGAGATTACCAGTTTATATGGTAATTCTATACTTAATTTTCTGAGGAATGCCAAACTGTCTTCCACAGCAGCTGGACCATCCATTTTACATTTCCACCAGCAATGAATGAGTGTTCCTATTTCTCCGCATCCTCTCCAACATTTGGAATGTTTTTTTTTTCAAATATTAGCCATTCTGGTGGATGCAAAATGGTACCTCATTATGGTTTTGATTGTATTCCCCTAATAGCTTATGATGTTGAACATCTATTCATCTTTTAACCATTTGTATATCCTCTTTGGAGAAATGCGTATTCAGTAGTATAAGCAAACTCATAGAGTCAGATTTAAGAATATAGGTTACCAGGGGTTGGTATAGGGGTAGGGAGTGGGGAGTTAATGCTAAAATTATACAGAATTTCTGTTAGAGTTGACCATAAAGTTTGGTAATGGAAGGTGGTGATGGTAGTACAACATTGTGAATGTAATTAACAGCACTTAATTATATATGTGAATAGGGTCAAAAGGAGAAATTTTAGGTTGTATATACATTTCTTGAATAAAAATTAAAAGACAAACAAAAAAAGAGAAAGTAGATTAGAAGCTGCCAAGGGCTGGGGGGGAGGGGAATGGGGAGTTTGTACTCAATGGAGACAAAGTTTCTGTGGAAGAAAATTTGTAATTGAAGATGGTGATGGCTGTACAACATAGTGAGTGTAATTAATGCTACTAAATTTTATGCTTAAAATGGTTAAAATGAGATATTTTGTGTTACATATGTGTTACCACAATAAAAATTTCAAAAAATTAAACAACAACAAAACAATGAAGGTGAGAAAACAATGAAGATTCAGAAAAGGGGAATGAGGAAGGTATGCAGCACATGTTTATCCATCTCTTAAGGTCTAACTGGAAAGACACCTTCCTCATGAAGTCCTCCTTGAATATTTCAACCAAATTGCTCCCTGTTTTCAACTCATTTGTTTTTTGTACCTCTCTTGAGAATGTTTATCATCTATTTCCTTGGTTTGTGATTGTTTATGTTCAGGCCTTATATCCCATGCTAAACTGTAAGCTTCTAAAGACCAGGATTTTTCACATATTTGTCTTTTTGTACTTCATTGTAATGAGTTCTCAAAATGTATTTGCTGAATAAGGTCACATCCTCACATCTTGTTGGCACTTAGATGGCTTGTTCTCATTCAATGTAATTGTTCCTTTGTTTCATTAGTCTCTCATACTGCTTATTGACTTGTCTCCATGGGGACATTGGCGTTTGCTTGATATTCATGTGTAATAGACAAGGAGATAGTCAATGGCCCACTTTGGGAGTTTGGGATTTGAGGACATGTATTTCAGATCTCCATGACACACAGTGACTGGCTGTTTCACCGAGTGTTTTAAGACATTATTTTCATTGTGAACATCATATACAACCAACCAAACTTGCTTTATCATTTTACTTAGCCTTCTGTACTGCTCTGCTCTTGTTTGCCATATCATTAAGCAAGGAGAGGATTAGCATCTGCTTTCAGCATAAACATTTGAATCTCACCATAAGTAGAGGCTGTCGTAAAAATTAAACATACCATAAAGAGTAAGGTCTGGGTAGAGAATATGCCTGTCGGCCATCTCACTGATATCCTTCAGATGTCTTTGCAACAACTTGATTGGTGTTGAGGGCTTAGCTTTAAGTAGTCTCTTTTCTTTCTTGGAACATGGTCATTCATCAATGGCTGTGGTAGAGGAGTGGGAAAAATAACTATGTAATGAAGATTATACAACTCTCACCAAACATTACTTTACAAAAGTGTTAGAGTTAATGGTTATGGCAAGACTGTGTCTACTAAGGAAAACTGAGCTATGACAAATAGCCTCAGAGTTGGGAGGCAGCTAGCTCACTGCCAGAATGACCCAGAAGTCCTAGTGGGTAAGAATGATCATTTTATGGATATTGTCATTATGATTAATGTACACTCTGAAATGAGGTATAAAATTTCATACAGTTTCATGCCATATGAGTTAGGGAGTAGGGAAGGAAGGATAATAGAAACAGCTGAAGTTATCTGAAGGTCCATACTGGAACTGGAACTGTACAGAGAGAGACATGTAAACATAAATAGGCAAAACTGGGATGAATGTGTATATGAATATATATCTTTAGTTTTAGACTCACATCTGATGGATCATCCTTCACCGATAGCCTATTACTAATATCCAAATAATGTTACACAATTTTTTCCCCTCTAAAAACATACTCTTTGATGGGGCATGTTGTGAAGTTTTTTTAGTATGGTCTAATCTGAAGGCCATATGGTAAAAAAAAAAAAAATTTAAGATTTTTGTTTATTTATTTACTTTTTTTTAAAATCCATTTTTACCCCCCGTTTTTGCTGTTTTTTGTTTCCATTTGCTAGGCAATTCTCTGTGTCTACTTCCTGCCCTCTCTTCTCATCCTTCTCCTCCTGTCTTCACCGGGATTTGATCCTAGGAAACTCCAATGTGGGAGAAAGGCGTCCTACCGCCTGTGCCACCTTAGTTCCTGGTTTTTTGGCACGTCTCATTTGGCTTTCCCTTGTGTCACTCCTCCTGTTACGTCATCATCTTGCTGTGTGGTACACCTGCACATGGGGCCTGGCAGCCCACACACCTTCTTTATTTTACTTTATTTTTACCTGGAGGTCCCGGGGATCGAACCCAGGTCCCTCCATATGGGAGATGGATGCACAACCATTTGAGCCACATCCACCCCCAATATGGTAAAATTTAATGTGATATGATCTAGCAGTTGGTAATCTCACTATTTTATTATTTCAGTTTGGTTTTGTCATAATCTTGTGACGTGGACTAATATCATTGCCCCACATTGATAAAGAAAGATAATTAGGGGCAAGTATAGTTCCCAATAAGTTGTGTGTGGTGTGTGTATGTGTTTGCTGGTTGGGGGTGGGGGGGACAGAGGGGAATTGTTCTTGAGTGATATAAAACATTCTTCCACATAACCAATGATCTATATATCTATATTAAGTCCTAATTGGTGGAATCTTGGGCAAAGTCTAAACTTGAGTTATATTTGAGGTAAGGGGCCATGGCCTCAGACCTGTGTGACTGACTGGTGCTACAAACAGGAGGAAAGCTGATTGGATTCTGACTTTGATACATCTGATGCCCTTTCTAGATGAGAGAAGAATCTAGCACAGCTCCACACCTGCTCTTTCCCCCTCTCTATTTTCCTACCCAGACTTTATATTCCATCTCAATTTTGCCCTTATTTTGGTGGATAAATCTCACTACAGAGGTCACTGTCCTAGATCAAGCAAGACTAGGCCTCATTATATTTCTTGTTTGTGTTCCTGATATGGGCCAGGAACAATCTGAACAACTCTCTTGGACCTTCTAGTAGGAGAAGGGAGAGTCCTCTTTCCTATATGTTATATATTGAGAGGGAAGAGAAAGGCAACAAATGCTTGTTGAGTTCCAACTTAGGCAGTGTGCTTGGCCTATTACATATGTTCAAGCCTTACAGCAAACCATTAGGGGAGTTATTGTCTCCTTTTACATATGAGAAAACTCTGACTAAGAAAATTTAAGAATGTTGTGCAAGGTCACAAAGCAAGGTCATGGTATAGATGAGACTTTAACCCGGGTTGGTGTAGCTCTCAAGCCTCCCTTAGTGTATACTAAACCACATTGGTTACCTCAAAGACCCTGAGAATCCAGAGCCCCTCTTTATTCTGACCAGGTTCACTCTGCTTTCTCACCAGCTGACCCTTAAAATGCTGAAGTTGTCAGGACAAAAAAGAAAGGTAAAATCAAATAATAGGATAAGGTATGCGAACAAATTAAAACCTTCTGTATTAGTAATAGTTGCAATATGCTCATTTACATGAACCACTTGTCATTCACACCTAATTACCAAGCAATACAGTAACAATTATGTGGATGATTAAATATACATCAGATCAACTCTTTTGCAAGCTGTTTGAATTACAGTACTAAACTTTCCTCCCATAGTTTCTGGTTTCTGTCTTCATGATTTATTGCTTTGGGAGCTTGGCCATATATTGACAACTTAAAAAAATTGTGAACATTCATCATAAAGGGAGTAAATATTCACCAAAGGAAAATAAGTCATAGAAGTAACAGGGGGGATTAAAATTCCAAGCTCTCCATCAGGCTTTTCTTGTAGGGATTGTATTTGTCCCCAGCACTTCATAAGCCTTCCACTTTCTGAGTCAGAGGTGCCATTTAAGTTTTAAATGTGAGAGTAGCCAACAGACCCTTATCAAGTTCTGCAATCAGACTATCTGTCGCCATTGGTCTCACATCTATGACCTTGAGTAGGTTCCTGCATGTGCCATTTTTCTAACATAACTGTAATTGCTAGAAGAATTGTATAAACAAGCATTAACCTCCATGGGATATGATTTTCAAACTATTTTACAGTATAGAACAAATTTGTAATGAGATTTGTGTACTAGAGTTCAAAGCAATTAAGAGAAATGAATACATCTCTACATTCTGACATATTCTTTCAAAATACTGTGCAAATAAAAGAAACTCTTTTTTTGTAATGAGAGAAAATGAGTGATTTATTTCTTTAGATTACTTAACTAGTGACAGAAGAAGAAACAGTCTTTGCTGATCTGCCAGTGGGTTCACAACTGTATTGTATTGTAAAATTTAATAGCCTTGACTTTGGAAGTATAAATGTGTGTTTTATAATTGCTCATGTGAGAGGTGATTGATTAGACTGGATATACGTAGAACAAATAAGCTAAATAGCTGCTACCATTTGTTCTAATAAAATAGATTGCAAGTTGAACAAGTTAATTGTTAAAGTTATAAATGAATAAAGAGACTTTACGAAAGGGAATATGCAATGACAGTATCTCTAAGGGAGGGCAGGGCATCATGAGTTCTGATTTGGTAGGAAGGGCCCACTGAGTTCTTAGTGTATTTTTTTTTTTTTTTAAAGATTTATTTATTTACTTGATCCATTTTAACCCCCCCTTCCCCATTTGCTGTTTTGTGTCCATTTGCTGGGCAATTCTCTGTGTCCGTTTCATCTCTTCTCATCCTCCTCCTCCAGTCTTCACCAGGATTCGATCCTGAAGACCTCCGATGTAGGAGAGAGGTGTTCTAGCCATCTGCGCCACCTCGGCTCCTGGTTTTCAGAGCTTTCGGAGCATCTCGTCTTGTCTCTCTCCTTTTACGTCATCATCTTGCTGCCTGGCTCCCGGGGCCTGGC
>JAQZBX010082429.1:0-13526 GCA_029593785.1 Cabassous unicinctus | reverse complement strand
AAGGGAAAGCTCTCTACACCTCTGCATCTCACACTGATATTCTTGCAGTTTTATTCTTTGTCCCATGCATGCTTAGTATGCACTAATCCATTTGTTCTGTCTTTTGACAAAATTGTGGCAACATTTTGCACCATCCTAACTCCTGTGCTCAATCCTTTGATTTACTCTTTCAGGAATAAGGAAGTGAAAACTGACATCAGGAATGTGTGGGATAGATTGGTGGTACATTCTGATGAAAAATAAAACATTAAATTCAATTTGGAGAAAGAAACAAAAATAACATTAGACAAAACTTTTATGGGGAATGGACCTTGTAAGGCAGGAGTAATGAAATGCAATAGGAAAAGCATTAAAATGGGGGTCAGGAAATGATGTTTCTACCTTTGAACACTCAACAAGTCTGAGTTGCTACTCAGTACCTTTTTATGTAAATTCAAAGGAGTTAAATTTTATGCTTCTTATGATATAATAATCAACACATTGAATGAAAGAGAAGAAACACTTTACCTAGCAGACTGCTTGCCATTCACAGTAATCTTGTACCTTAGTGGAAGAAGACAAAAATATTTAGAGATTAAAAAAAGAAATTTCATTAAACTATTTCAAGGGAAAAGAAGTTTAATTTTAGGACACTGAATATAAAGGAAAAACAGTCAGGGTTCAGGAGGGGTAGAGATAGGGTATTCTTAGAACTTCAGCTGCAGCTGTAGAGGAGCCAGAGGTCCTCAACTGGTTTTGTTCACTCAACAGGGCAGAATAGACAGCGAACTAGGCTGGGAAGTAAAAGTGGGTTTATTCTCCAGTGGAGACTAGAGTTGTATAACTGCAAATCAGTCTCATTAAGGTACTTCTCACAATTTTTATACTGGTTGACACAAAGAAAGTTAATCATTAGGGTGACATGTCCAGACAATGAGTTTTTGCTTTCTCAGTTAATGTTAAAATATGGATAGTAACTGGGGTCACATACTTTAGGGGTGATAAAGATGGGGGCTGCTATGGCTATGTACATGTAGATAAGGACTGATGGTAGTACAGTTATCAAATGATGGAGTTTATAGTTGTCTATTTTGGGTGGAGCTAAATCTGATTACTGTTAGCACTGTAGCTCTGTGTGCCTGCCTCCTGACATGTGAGCAAAAGTTTCATTGAATTTTTCTAACATTTTACGGTACAGTAAAATGCCTTAATATTTGAGCTGTACTGGGTTTTCCTAGTTCTACATAGGTAATCCTGTACCACAGGATTCCATTGTTTTACAAGGGTCAATTAACATCTGCTACAGAATCTGTGTCATCCATTGAGTTACTTGAGAGATAAAACCTGATTGGCTCAGTCTTGCCTATGGATGGGGTACTTTTGTGTCAGGTGACCACCACTGCTTTGGGAGAAAATAAAGGACAGATTCCATAAAAGAAAATTTCTCCCTCTTGTGATGGTTGTCTTTCATTTGAGCAGAATCAATTAGGATTCCTGTGGGGGAACTTTACTAGCAAAACCAGTACCAAAGCTACAGGTGTAGTGAGTCAACTATATGGGAATAGAAATCCCATATAGTTGTGTGAATAAAAGCTAGATTTCAAAAGAGGTTTATATTTCAAGTTATTTGTTCATTTGAATTTTTTTACTTTGTCTACCCAAACAACAATTCCATTTGAATAATAATTAGTAAAGAGATTATTCAAATTCAGGCATGTTTTATATATGATTCCCATAATTAAAATTCATTTGTCTCAGTTTGTCAGGTAGATTCTGGAGTAATTTTACTCACAGTAAACTATTTCGGTTTTCAATTTTCCCTGGTACACAATAATGAAATGTTATTCAGTTCTGTGGCAATTACTAAATCTTTAATTTTTCTTTTCCTTAATCTTCCATATTAGTTTTCTTTTTCAGGATGATCCCTCATGAGGAAGACCATGAAGGATTAAGATTAGAATCTAAAACATCATCTCAACAAATTGGGTGTTGCAATAGACCAAGTTTGTGCAAAGGCTTACATATTTTAAGGAGCTTTTCATCTTACTTTTCTTACCTTTTCCCCATCTTCCATCTGTGGTCACAGCAAGAGTAACATCATATTGGGCCTTTCCCCTTGACAGAGAGGCTCTTATGGTTAAATAGTTGATTTAATCCTAGAAACTAGTTAGAGATATCATGATCCAATGTTATTGGCTCAACTGTTTCATGAATATGTAAATAAAAGACTTGAAATACTATAAAATAAAACATTATTCTGGCCAGATTGTGATGACCAATATAGATTCATATATTATCTACCATATACTCAAATTCGAACACATTTTTTCTATTTAAACTACTAACCTCACATTATGGACTGCAATTTTAGTTTTCAAGAAGAAAATAAACCTTAATTTTTCAGCACAAGAAAATCTAATAGTGAATGACATCTACACAATGTTTTGAATTTCAACAAATTTCAATGAATAGAATTTTGCAAAATTTTCTCAACTGTTATTGCTTCAATTTTCCATTTTATCTTCCATTTTGAGTTTGCCCAGTTATGTTGAAATTACTCCAATTGTATGTGCTCTTCAGCAATATAACTGTTTTGCTGACATCAAGTATGCTTACCGTAGTTACTGTACTTATTCAAAGAATTTTCAGAACACTGCCTACTAAAGAAGTGGTGATGTTGATAATTGTATCTGGATATCGGAAAGAAGATGATAAAAATTTGATTTTCAAATTAAAGTATCAAGATTGTAATAAATCATAAATTGGAAAAAATCAAAACTTTGCTTAAAATCTTGCAATTGTTCTCCATTTCATTAAATGAAAAGCCAAACTCCTTATAGTTGTCTACGAGATTTTACCTGTTCTGAATTACTGTGACTTTCCTGAGTTCCTCTCCTCTTGCTCAGCAAGCTCCAGTCACATTGAGCTCCTCACACTTATCTGAACACAACAAAACATCTCCTGCCTCAATCCCTTCACATGTCCTAGTTGACTTGCATCCTTCTTACATGTTTCATGGCTAACTTGCATCTCTCCTTCCTACTGAATCCTATTCTGCCTATTTATTTTCCTCCATCAACTTTTTATTTTGATAGCCCTTATCACCGTCTGTTATACAATTTCAAATTTATTTATTGTAATTTTGTCTTCCTCCTCTAGTAGACAATAAGCCAAGAGAAAGAGATTTTTTTTTCTTTTTGGTTCACTGATGTTTCACTATGATCTAGAACAGCTTGAAGTAGAAACTCAATAAATATCTGTTGAATAAATGGATAAATGAGTATATTCCCATATTCAAATTTAAATATACCATTAATATTGACCCCCACAATATTAACTTTAGCCAAATTAATGTAATTATTGCTGAGATTAGACCCTAGATCATGATAATAGCTACAATTTACACTTAGACATAAGACAGAGGGGATATGTCAAATAAAATCTATGTACTATTTAATTTTCCCATCTATAACAAAAAGCAAAATAGTAAATAAAGCTATTGTTCTTTCATCATTCTTCTTTTCACTTCCCATTCTACAGTTCTTCTGCGATCTGCTGCAAGAAAATGATGTTGCTTTCAGTGAACTGATTTTTATTCTGAAGTGATTTTTGATACCAATAAAATAGTCTATCACAATTTTCCATTTTATTAGTTGGATTTGAATTTGGACAGAGTTTTTAAATTATTCTTGGTGATCTTATCTTATTAACATACAATTTTAATTGTCAGAACTTTAAGCAGAGCTCTAATTTATCTTAAAATTACATGTGAGAAAAAGATTAAAACTCAAAATAGTTCAAACCTCAGTTGTCATCTATTACCAACTCTAAGGTTCCCATGATTGCATGATAAAACTTAACTGTTTCAACAAAACACTGACAGTGCTTTGGCAGAACATGGAGTCCAGTTAGATAACCCAGTCAGTCTTTCAGAGTATAATAAATATTTAATAAGATTCCATGGTCAACTCACCTCAGAGCTTGAAGGAACCTCAAAATATCATTGATTTTCTTACCTTTGGGTAGTTCAATAAAATCCTTGAAAACTGCATTCTGAAAAATTTCCCCTGCTTACCAGGGAAGCTTCATCACTGCCTCAGAGCTAGGAGCTAGTTTAGAGTCTTCTCACTGAGAAGTTTGATGCAGGATCTCTTTCATCTGCTGTTTTTATTTCCCAGGCCAAAGAAGCTTATGGCATTACTGTACTCTGTTTTAAAGGAAAATAGCTTTAAGCCTGTCATTAAGCAATTTGGATTCTAAGATCAGTTATATTACGAATCAGCTATATGAGATTGGGTGAGGTATTTTCCTTCTCTTCCTCAATTCCACATATTACAAGAGGATGAATATGAATATTTAAATATTTTTCATCACTTTTTCTGAGCCAGGGAATCTTTTTTCATATATATGATCAGTTTTAGTCTTTACAAAGACTTTCTATAGCTAAGTTTTTGTATTCCCATTTAACTGATGGGAAACTGAGACTCAGAAATTTTATGACTTACCTAAATCTTCCTCTAGATTCTACCATCCATTTTTGATGCAAAAGCTCAGATTTTGGGGCATAATTTTCTCAAAGAAGTTTCTCTATGACCGTTGGTTGCCACTGGGCCCATCAGCAAAATTGCAAATCATTGTGCTGTATATTCGTGTCATTATTCCATCTGCATTTCTATCTTCCACCTCTCTTCCCCACCCTCACCCTGACCTTATACATCATCATTGTCTGTACCAAGGAGTCAATGGCATACCAAACAGGTAATGTGTAAATCAGAGTTCTAGGTAGTAATTTCCCAGGTAAGAAAGCAACTTTGTTATTTAATCTGTCACTCCTTTAAGAGCTTGCAACCCCATTCCAAGCAAGAATCAAACTTTATTTCCTGAGTGTAGAAGAGCATATACTTTCAGAAAAATCTTTAAAAAATAAAAGAAAATACAAAAGACTAGTATTCAATAATTCCTTTACCTTTTACTCTTCTCCCTTCTCTCCTTTCTATACTGATGTAAAAGCATAGATAGGATTAGAAATGGAAACTTTCAATATTAATAATGTTAAAATAAATTATTATTATAATTATTATTATTAGTTAAATTTTACAAAGAAGGAAATTGCAAGTTAAAGAGTTAAAGAAACTGAATTAAATTCACACACAGGTATGTGGTAGAGCCAGTACTCAAGTCTATCATGCATATTACACATTTATGCACCTTTACCTGGCTGCAAAAATTTTCATGACTCTAAAAGAGACATGCTTAAGCAATCACAAGGAGAAGGGAATGATGTTTCCTCACCAGCAACTGAGAGTGAGTTTTAGTTTAAATAATTGGCTACATGGTTTACTTTGGCACTCAGACTGTCTTTGTAACTCAATGGACAATCCTTTGGGACAGCATACGGAGTATGTAGCTACTGAGGGTAAAAGCTTGCCTTCAGGATTTGTGGTAATTACTATATATATCCAATACAATAAAAAGAGAAATATTTAGCTCACACTTTTCCAAAAGAGAACTGGTGGGAATAGGACTTGCTTCAGAGGTGTTTCTCTCTCAGAGCACAGGAATAGTTTCTTCATGTAAGGACATTTTCAGAATCTGTATTGAGAAACTTCTCCTGTTTTCAAACACATCCTCCTGTACCATACATCCTGTTGTTTTGTCTAACCCATTGCTCCTGAGGAGGAAACATGAGAACTTGGGCTGCTAGCAGAATCTCTTCTCTCCATATCCTCGCCAATCCCGACAAACTCCTCTAATAGAAAATATTGGTAAATTTCAAGAAGTATAGTTTGGATGTTTTATCCAAATTTCATGATTCACCTTTAAGTAAATTAAATTTGAAGATATGAAAAATAAAATCATTTGAAGACATCTATTTCCTCTTGAGGTAAGTCTTTCAATCTGTCTGAAATATAGTTTTCTTGGTGCCTCCTCAAGATTAATTTCATGGACTCTATAATCAGTCTGTCTTCTCAAAAAAGATGATACTCCTGAAGAGTATTTCCAAAATGGAGAATTGCCAGGGTGCCCAAGCCTTCCCTGGTCTCAGAGTTTCTCACACTTTTTCTCACAAATTTCTATGCTTACTGGAAAAAGTAAGCAACACTGGGGTGAATAGGCTAACTTAGCAGTTTATATTCTTTAGGGTCCCCTCATTTGAAGAGTTTAAGTTTTGTGATGATGTTTCAGGAATAGGGTATAACATAGAGCTGCACTTCTATACCCTCATTCTGGGTTTTAAAGACCCATGTGAACTTTGCTCATGTCCCACAACTGCACCCCGTTTCTGTTTTGGGAGAAAGTAATAATGCCGAGGGTTGGGGGGAAATAAGCTGACATTTGTGATGAAAGTTTGCTCAAATTACCCTTGTAAACACTCTTTTCTCATTTCTCCTCTACTCACTATCATTCCACTCTCTCCTCTGACTTCATTTGGTCTCTGCCCTTTCCTCTATTTATTATGTGCCTAGTTTTCTGCTTTAATTGTTAAAACAATGAAATGTACAAAACTTGATTTTGGGACCAGGACTGGAAATTAATTTATGTGTTGTCCTCCTCTGCTGCCTCATGAATTCTCTTTTATAAGATGCAATTCACATGGATGGTTGGGATTTGATGTTTTATATGACAAGTAGTGTGGATGTCAGAAGCAAAAGCTATTTAGTAGCATTTTGTTCTAATTGGAACCCAGTTTTACTCAGCAAAATGAACTTTATCATAAGTCAAACTTATATGTAATTGAACAGGGCAAACTATAACACTTACTTAACAAGAAAATAAGGTTGCATAAAATAACAGAAAAAGAAAAACCTTAATGATTATAAGGTAAAATCAAAAATAAAATATAGATGTATAGTGGATAGAGGTGGATGTTTATTTTCTGGGGGAATAAAGAGAAGATTTGGTCATATATAGAGATTTATGGGATCAGGTTAATTTGGAATGGTTAAAATTCAAACAAATAGGG
Organism: Cabassous unicinctus; assembly: GCA_029593785.1. Taxonomy (NCBI): domain Eukaryota; kingdom Metazoa; phylum Chordata; class Mammalia; order Cingulata; family Chlamyphoridae; genus Cabassous; species Cabassous unicinctus. Next base: position 6,583 of record JAQZBX010082429.1, on the reverse strand, counting down.
AAAGTTAAGGATGTTAAATAAGAGAAAATAGTATCCTCCATATTCAGAGCCCTCCCTCCACCCCCAAATCAGAACTATTGGATAAGACAAGGGTATTAGGAAATAATGGTGGAATCAAATGATAAAATTCTGAGGTGGTATTGTTCTGAGACAAATCATACCCATTGTTCAAATGTTGATTTCCTATCTTTATGTCCTCAAATTTTCTTTTAGCTGTACATTTTTTGCCCCCAAATTTATCTTTATCACTTTTTGATTTAATAAGAACAGAGTTCACAAAAAGAAATTAACCTTCTCTTCACCTCTATGTTTACCTGAAACAATTCAGGCTTTATCATATAATCTTTTACTCATTTTTCTAATCTAACTGCTCTTCTCACAGCCAAGGATACCAACTTTTGGTCTTTAGCCTTCAGTGAACCTGAATGTATTCAAATTGTTATATTTAAGTAATTTTCTCATTCATATTTTTCAGAGATAATTGAAACTGCCATTCCTAGCTTCTATTTATCATACTATCACTAGTGTTATCACATTGAGCAATGTTATAGCAGCTGGACTTCAAAAAATTTTCAGTTTTAATGTGATTATGTGTTTTTTTTTAGAATAAGTGAATAATTTGTTACTATTTTTGAAACATTCTCAAGAAAGAAACCCAGTAAAAGCTTATTGAATACCTGAGTTCCATCAAACAAAGTAGGAAACTTCAGTTTTTCACATTTAAAAGCATAACTCCACTTCTTTCTTAATTTGAAACTTCAATGACTAAATAATTCATTATGTAGGAATCTCTCAACTTTTTAAATTATAATTCATTTGTACTAGGTCATACAATTGTGTATATTTCTTTTGTAATTAATGAACTTGCCTTGAAGTATGTTATCACTCAAATTCAATTGTAAAGAATTTGAGGGCATATTCCCCCTCAGCCACAGCAGATATGAATAAGTTCTTACTAATATATGGTAACTCATTTGACTTGTTATTGATTCATTATTCGTGATTAGTCAGAAAAAGGAAAAATATCTCAAACTCATATGAAAATAAAATCCACATCATTTGAGATAAATACTAACAAACATATGGAAAATGAAGACATTGACATAACTAATAAAAGTAATAATATAAACTGTATAAAAAATGAAAAAAAAAAACCAGGGAATTCAAAGCTTAAAGATACCAAAAAACTGATTTACATAAGTTATATATAATTCAGATAAATAAAATACAATAAAAAATCTAAAGAAACATTATACTATCACCAGGAATAAAAGAAATGTGTATCATGATTTAACTTTACTAATGAAGCAGAGAATATTCTAAATTTGTTTTTCTTTAGAAAACTGTACCATTCTCTTATATTTGTAGAAACATGGAGAATAATGATACCATATGTACATAGAAAGAAATATTTTGAAAAATTCTATATAAATTAGATGTCTGTAAAATCTGTAATATTATCTGAGGAATTAACTCTGGGGAGTGGGATTTGGAAATATGTCTTGAAAGGACAATTTTCTCTTTCACCCTCTAACCTACTATAAACTTTGGATATTTAAATGGAAATATATTCATTCTAGAATTAAAACAATTATAATAAATAGAGAAAAAAACAAATTGGAAGGCTAATTGATGATATTTACCAATAGTTAGGTAAATATTCATCACTTTTGCTTCAGTATTTCCATTTAAATATTTTTTAATGAATTATTAAAATACTGATAAGTCTACAAAAAAATTTTTATGAGTAAAAATTTGAAAGACCCTTAAATTAATAAAAAATAAATGACAACATTTGATATTAATAGATTTCTGTGTGAATTTACAACTACAAAGAGCATAATTACATAAACCTGCCCTTTATTTACATGGAAAAGTCTTTTAAAAATCCCAAATAAAAATCAGCATATATAATAATTTTGTAGTATGATTGCTTTCATATAAATTCATATATATATATGAAGAAAGAAGAGAGAAGCATAATGGAGAAATATATGCATGGATAATTCTGAAATGCTTTTTAAAATTGAAGTTTCAAGATAAACAAAAATTGGAAGAAAATAAACCCTCTGAAAGATAGTGGTAAGAGAATTATATGTGAGTAAAGATGGTACTCATGTTATATAAATATATAAAGTGGTACATCAGATTGGATCTTTAATATGTGAAATGCAATGTCATGCATCTAGCATGAGCCAGGGGTGATTTCATGTAGGTGGAAATTTCCCTCAATAATTCCAGGCTCAATAATTTATTCAAACATCTCATATATCCTGAATGACAATGAAGGTAACATGGCCATTGTGAGCCAAAAGTTGGATAAATAATTTCTTCTTAAAGTATAGCCCAACAAAGACACTGAAAATGTCAATCATAATGGATGCAAATAGGTGTGCAAATAAAGAAATATTTTTCTCAAGAGGGAATCTTCCAATTTGATACTTTTGAATTAAATAAGAATATTGTTTTTTAGTTATTGAGAGCAATATCTATGCACATATAGTATATACATATGCATACACTTTAAAAAGTGTCTGTTAAAATCTCATTTTCTCATAAAGTAAAAGTTTTAAGACATTAAAGTGACTTGCTTAAGATTATACCAAAAAAATTTCAGCAATTTAAGAAACTGACAGATATCACAATCACCTAATAAATTTTTCCAGAAAAAAAAAAAATCTTATTCCACCCAAAAAGTCCCCATAGTTAAAGACTTGGAATCAGACTTTTGAAAAAAATCTCATGTGATTTTAGTATATGAAAACCTTTTGTAACCAATGAATTTTGTTATCCATCAAGTAGAACTATTTGAGGTAGTGATTGGAGTCCAAGTCCATTGTTCTTCCCACATCAGCACTCTCAATTTTCTTTATAGTTACTCCATTTCTCAGCTATGTGATATCTACAATTACTGAAACCATGGGTCTGAACAGCAGTGTAAAGGAGTTCATTCTGTTTGGGTTAATACAGGATGTACTTAAGGAAGAAATAGTGTTTGCAATCTTCTTGTTTCTTTATCTTGCAACTCTTTTTACAGATTTATCTATTATAATGACCATCAGATACAGTTGGATGCTTGGAAGCCCTATGTACTTCTTCCTTTTTTATTTATCCTTTGTTGATACCTGTTTCTCCACATCCATGGCACCAAGATTGATTATAGATGCTGTATCTGAGAAGAAACTCATCTCCTACAATGAGTGCATGACCCAAATCTTTACATTTCTGCTTCTTGCATGCATGGAGAGCTTTGTGCTTATCCTTATATTCTTTGATAATTATGTGACCATTTGCTAGCCCCTGAGATACAGAAGCATCATGAACAAAAGTGTCTGTAGTATATTCGTGAATCTGGCCTGGGTGGGATCTTTAATCCAATCTTTAGCACAGATTTTCTTGGCTTTGAAATTACCCTTCTGTGGTCCTAATATTATTTACCACTATTACTGTGATATGCAACCTCTGTTGAAACTTGCCTGCATAGACACTTATGTCATAAATCTACTCATAGTCTTTAATAGTGGGACCATATGCACAGTGGGTTTCATAATCCTGATCATCTCCTATATTTTAATCTTACATTCTCTGAGAAACCTGAGTGCAGAAGGAATAAATAAAGCCCTCTCCACCTGCACTTGCCACATAATCATGTTCACCTTATTCTTTGATCCATGTACATTCACATACACTCACCCTCCAACCACAGATGGTGGTCATCTTTTACACAATTTGTACACCCTTCCTCATCTCTATGATTTACACTTTGAGGAATTCAGAAGTCAAAAATTCCATGAAAAAGTTATGATGTAACAAACTGTGATTTGAGGTGGCAAAGATTGGAAGACTCCATTTGCTAATTTTGAAACTGTTTAAATACAATTAATTAATAAAGCAGAGAAAAAGTTCACATTTTGATGTAGGAAATATAATTCCCTCTCAGTGAGACTTTTGGGGAAATAAATAGATTTAGCACAGTAGAGACACATTTATTTTAAGCTGGTGTCACATAGAGTGATAGAATATGAATTGCACCAATATTTGTGGATGCAAATGCCCAGTACTTAATCCCATTCTCTGCAGTGCAGCTTGTTAATCAAAACTTGTTATGCTTATAATTTTACCTCCCTTTTTGTAAAATATTCTGGTTTAGATATCTCATTTCCATATTTCTACTCCAAGTCCAATATTTATACCTGATTTCTATTTTATGTGGTATTTTGTGATACAATTATGATATTTTTGAATCTAGAAATTATTTTCTGACTCAACATTCCACCCAAAGTCGCTGTAGGGGGACCATTAATATTGGTAATTGAGCCCTTATTTGCTGCTTGGTTTCTTTTTGTAACATCCTTAAATGTGGCTTTATCTTCATCTACCTAATAACCAGTTTTTTCAAATAAGGACAAAACTGGCTATCATGAACATTCACTATATTGAGCCATAATCTCTGATGTTTCAATAGGTTTTATTAATCATATTAATCATTATTCATTTACAATTTTTATTATTATACACCATTTTTTAATATAATACAACAGGCACTATACCAAATTTTGCTTGGAGAATTTGTGAAAATTTTGCAAAATTGTGAGAGTTATAATAATCAACATTTCATCTATGCAATTATAGATACAAAAAAGCAAAAATTGATATAGAAAAGGGAGTTCTACATTACCATACAACATATGTATATAATCTATCTGAAGATAGAATTAATTAACTGAAATGAACACATAATAGAGCATACAAAGGAGGTAAATATTCTCTTTAGGTGTCAGGTGCAATTTTAAGACAGTTAAGTATTTCACTGATTAACAATAAGACCTACTGGCCAGTCTGCCTGACAGGTGCTTTTCTGTGTTAAGGGGGGTGTTTTTGCATATGGCTACTTGAGGCTATAACCAAAAATGCCCCTTGTTCAAAGTATCTCTTTATAAAGAAAACATCATCTTGTAATTGGATTTCCTATAGAAACTTTCCTCCTGGATAGAAAGGTCCTCAACAATGACCAGGATAAGCATTTCTTGTCTTCTTGATTTAGATTTTTCATGACACCTCATTAAATTTACATTCTGCTTAAGAATACTGATGAAGGATGTTGGTGTGGGATGTTGTGGGAGGTGTGGGAGGTGGGGAACATGGGAATCCTTGTAATTTCTGAGTAATAATTAGGTAATCTATGCACCTTAAAATATATATATATATAAAATAAAATTTATGTAAGAAAATACACATATATGCATATATATTTATATATCATTTTACAAATAAAAAAATAAAATAAAATAAATAAAATAAAAATAATTAAAAAAAGAATACTGTTAACTAATGAGTTTGGGCAACAATTATCAATCCATGAGGGAATCTGGACACCTAAACAAAGAAGATTGCTTTCATATAACTTGGAGGTCTGGACTCTAAATTGTTAAATTTACACAGGTTGCCTAGAGACATTCAAGAAGAACAGAGCTTCACCTAGCTGCAAAAAGGCTTGTTATTTTCAGTAAATAATGACTGTGTATATTTTTGGGCACATGCCAGTGTCAGAGACTGCTGATGTCCACTAGCAGTGTGTTTTGAGAATTTTTTCCATTTAGGACATGGGTTTGCATTGACATCAATACTTCAACATGGGCATTTTAAGGGAATGAAACCAGATAACTTCTGTTACTGTCAAAGGGAAGAGTGTATTTTAGTGGATATCTAATAGTTTCTGACTCAGGCACTCAGCATCAATAACATCCACAAAAGAATTTTATTTCAAAATTCACTTCAATTTCACTAATATTTATTGAGTATGTATTATGTGCCAAATACTATTATAGGTATCTGTAAAAATATAAAACAAAAATCCTTGTCTTCACAGCTCACATTCTAGTAGATTATGTTTTTGCAAAATCCAGTTGTAAACCAGGGACTTTTGTGAGTTTGCAGGTTTTGAAAAAACTCCACCTATGGACTTCTAGCTTTCTTTGTTTTTATTTTGTATGATTTTTATAAGTATAGTTTAAACTCATATTTTAAATCCACTGCAACTTAAAAAAAAAAAAAACATTTCACTTAAACTTTATTCTTTCCACATCTCTGGCATTGGATCTTCTGAACCTCAGGTCAATAAGCAGAATCCTCTACATCCTCATATTTCATGTAAACTTTCCCTTTTTCTTCTTATTTTTTTTCTCCACTCTGAATGCTTCTTCCACTTAAGTGGTGACTGTTCGCTCTAATATATTTCTTGTCAATAGACCTGAAGATGACATTTTTTACATATATTAAAGTAATTGCATCTGTTTTTAATGACCTCCCCAGAAGACAATTTCAGGACAGATAACTCTAATATTCAGTGATTCCAAATATTTAAAGAAGAAATATGCCATTCTCACCCCACATTTTCATGAGACAGACACACACACACAAAAAAAGGATAATGTTCCCAGCAAAACTTCTGTTTACAAAAGGTTAATAAACTAATAAACAAATTTTTAAAGTGCTTAATGATTAGAAATTGGTAACTTCATTAGTTATCAGGGAAATAAAAAAAAAAATAAACTTCATAGGACATGACTATACACCTCTAGAA
>JAQZBX010082428.1:0-13520 GCA_029593785.1 Cabassous unicinctus | reverse complement strand
CAAGGGATCCCCAATAGCCAAAACTATTGAAAAAGAAGAACAAAACCGGAGGCCACACTTCCCAACATATGGATCAACAGATTAGAATTGACAACCCAAAAATAAAACTTTTTTTTTTTTTTTAAGTTAGGCCAGTAAAAAGAATTTATTTGGGAAATGGGGCAAAGAACAGAGCTTGCTGAGAAATGGGAGAGAAAGATGGAAATACACACCAAGATTTGGTGCAGGCTCCTCTAGGTAGAGAGAACCTATAATCTTGAAATAAGTCAGTTCTGTGTCAGGTCTTAAAAAATTTCTATATGAGAGAATGGCTGAAATAAAAGTAAGACATGTGAGATAATATCAAGACAGGCTTACCTTATGCTAAAATGGACATGAGATGAGAAACTGATTTAGTAAAACCTAGGCTCCCCAAAAGGACTGGAAAAAAGTATGTCAAAGTAACAATTTTTATCTCTGAATGGGAGTCCAGAATTGATTTTTCTTTTCTACTTTCTATTTTTCTACATTAAAAAAATTTTTTCCCTATAATAAACAGGTTTTTTTTTTTTGTGGTACCGGAGGCTGGGGACTGAACCCAGGACTTATGTGTTGGAAGCTGGTGCTCAAATACTGAGCCACATTGGCTTCCCTGAGTTGGTTTTATTGTTTGTTTTGCTTGTTTTTTTGTTTTTTTTTCAGAAGGCACTGGGAACCACACCCGGACCTCCCATGTGGGAGGTGGGCACAACTGCTTGAGCCACATTCCCTCCTGCAGGAATATTTTTTTGATGTATAAAAGTCCTATTAAACATAAAACTTTGCAAAACAAACAAACAAAAAAACACGTAAAAGGCACTCTGTGGCTAGGCAGTTAACACAACATACTTAGATAAAGTACTTTTTTGGAGGACAAACATAATAAAAGGTTTTTTCCTCCCCTTACCTCTGCAGCTTCAACCTGTTGTTTGATGATGGATGGGTCAATGCCTGGGCTTTCCAAGTCATGGATGATATCCTGAGTGTCTTTGATGGTGGTCAGGAGAGCTGCCATGTCGTACCAGAACTTCTCCGCTAATTCAAGGACATCAAGGAATTTAATTTCTCGTTCTTCAGCCTGAGCTTTGATGTCCTCCCAGAAAAATACCATTTGATCCAATTTATCCTGGATTTCTGAGGTGGTAAAAGATGTGAACAGAATTTCTCTGAGTATTTGAAATCAGTCTCATCAGAAATTCCATCTAATTTTGACATTTTCACTGAAATTATCCTAAAGAAAAGCTCTACAAATTTATAACTGAAGGACAGTTTTCTACCTTAGTCTTATTATTTCTACGTTAACATTTTTTCTTTATGCTGGTCTTGCACATAAAGAGATAGAAGTAATGTGGAAATGAGTTATCTAATTTAAAGCTACTGCTAAGATACAAAACCCTAAACTTACAAAAGGGCTGAGATAACTCTATTTCCAGTCAGTGTTCTGTGTTGAACTTGCTATATGTCTCTCATGGAAAATGTTATAAAAGGTAGTTATGGTCTACCCACTATTGATAATGTAGTTTACTCACATTAGGGGTTAAAGGAGCATTTGTTGCTTGGCCTGAGAATCTAACTATCAATTGTTGCCTTGTTTCAATGGGAAAATGTGTTCTGAATTCTAAATGACTTCCAAATGATTTTCTGGAATACGCATTACATGGGGAATACTTTCACATTCAGTAAAATGCATCTGGTCAGATGCTGGAGAGAACCATAGTCTAGAATTTATTCTATTGATTTTCTTTAAAAATAATTAGGTTCGTCAAATACCTTTTGCAGCCAAATCCTTGTCAGCTCCCCGAGATCGCCCAATGAGCTCTTCTCCACGGCGTTTCAGGGCTTCAAAGGAGGGCTGCAGTTTTTCTAACTCCATGGTGGCACTCTTATTGTCACTGATACATTCTCTGATCTTATCTACCTCAGCAGGGATCAGTGGTGGCATGTGCAGACGAGAGGAAAGATTCTCCAGAGTCTCCAACATGGGCTCAATTTTATCATGGAACTAAATAAAATTTGTACTGTTAAAGGTCACAGCAATAGTTCATAACACTTCTGGGGGAAATGTTAGGGAATAAGGCCAAGGTATAAACCTACTAGGATAACCTGTGCTAAGCCCAGCAGGAACCCTGATAGCTGTAAAAGGTGGGGTTTGGCTAAGAAACTGTTTGGGACATGGTACATCAGAGCTGGCCCATCAGAAAAATAATGCAAATGTTTATTTTAACAACCAAAAAGATGTTAAGTAATATACCAGAAATCAACTCAGATCATTAATGCGGCCTCAGTATTTTTCATGTTTCAACTAATGTGATGAGAAAGGGACAAGACTATGAAACTGGTGAGAGTCAGTATGTCAGATGACAGTTGCATGCAACAGACTAACCAACAAGTTAGATACCTTCCAATAGCTGGGCAAATGGAAGATGAACTCTACATGCTACATGACTTGGAGTTTCTAAGTATCATGGCATGTAATTTAACAACCCACCATATGTAACAGTGAGAAAGGAAAATATTGGCATGATGAAAAGTAATTAAGGAAGGTAATCTGATCTTATTCTAAAAGAACAACTAGCTTCCCACTTTCCTGGTATTTTCAATAACATGACAATAATTGTAAAATTCTCATTTATAATATGAAGCAGAGAGGATGGGAGGAAAGGAGCAAAACAGGTAAGCTTGTCCTCTAAAAAAGCTATCTAAAGCCAACCCTGGATTCATTAATTAGAATAAGGTTTATTGATTTTAAGTGTTTTATAGGTGAAACATGGTGGGATTTCCTTAACAAAACCACCTCCCATCACTCCCCTCACTTCTAGGTTCCACCCCAAATGAAACTGTATTAATGATATTTCTTTCACTAGGGTTAAGGGGATTCTCCTTATAGGTAATCATCTCAATTCTCAGCTTTATAAGATCTCTAATCCCAATGGGGGTGGGTACCTTACCTCTGTAATCTGTAATGGTGGGCGCGGTCAACACAACAATGAAATGTGACGATGTGGGGAAGACAGGAGCAGGCAGCAACAACACAAAGTAACACATTCCACAATGTGAGTGAGAGATGGGGCGGAAGGTGGGGGAAAAACTTGAGTAAGTACAAATATTAATCAAGAATATTGACTAAACACAGGAATAAAATACCCAGACATGACAAAAGTACCACTAACAATAGTATATTAGTTGAAAAGTATGTAGTTACATGCTTTAAACCTAATGGTGGTTGCTTATGCTTCTCTTTGATTCTTATTTCTCCCTACTTAAGCATCTCTCTCTGAACTAGGAAATAGCTGGTGGCCTCTTCACCATGAAGACCAATGTGCTGTCATTCTAAATTTCAATCTTAACAGGCCTAATATGAACCTGACCTTTCTTAAAGCATTCGTTGTCTTTGAGTCTGCAAGTTGAGTTTATCCCAAATCATCCCTGCTAAGGTATCATCACAATATAAAGTTTTCAGGGAAACCATCAACAGACAATATATACTAGCCAAGATACATTTTTAACCTTACAGTGTCAGTACACCAGTGTTCCTTGGAATAAAAATACATATAGGCAAATTTTCCTAGGCTTTCAGTAATGTGTCATCAGCATGCTGGTGTGGCGATTCCTGAACACAGAAGCATACCTGATACAGAGATCTCTTGCTTAGACTAAAGGACAGTTAGAAGGTTGTATGAGTTTAAGACATACATACCTGAACAGACTGGGAAACAGCTTCATCCAGAGCCAGGGCCCGCTGGCGCACCTCCTCTTTTATTTGGGCGTACATGTTTTCTGCTTTCTGGTATTTTTCTTCCACCATTTCTCCCTCCTCGGGGTTTAACTCCTTTAACTGTGGGCCTATTTTTAGTAACTTATCAATATGAGGCTTGTGTTCAGCAATGGATTCCCGTAGTTGCTATGTAAAGAAATACAGATTAAAACAAATGAGTATTTTTTATACTGTTTGTTATTTTGATGAAAGCTTATATTAACTGTTTGAGGAACAAACTGAATTGTTAAAAACCAGCACATCCCATCTCATCATTCATTTACAGGGGAACAGAAAAACATCTAAGTCTTGGGCTCTGACACTATCTGATTCCCCAAGTATTCAAAAGCCAGTTCAGATGTCCCATCACCAGATGCATCCTCCCTCACCCCCCTTCTCTCACCATACAAATTTAAACCATCCTCTTCTGTACTCAAAAACATTTCTACATATTATACTGTAATTTACAATTTTAACATCTGTCTTCCTCACCAGAGAAACAACAAGCAGAATAAGCTAAAAGCAGTAACCTTTCTGGTAACCCAACTGCTCCTTAACCCACTCCTGAATACTTCCAGTTTACAAACTTCCACTTAGAGGAATACAGGGATAGGAATAAGGACTAGTCATAAACCAGAAATAAAATAAACATTTTAAAAAGTGCCATTAATGGTAATGGCATTAGTTGAAATGTCTATAATCTTCCTTTTCATCTTAACTATATGTAGCAAATGCTTTCTGACATTCCCTCATAGCTTACACCCTAGCTGGTGCCTAAAAAATGGGAAGAGTCACCCACCCCACTTCCAGTCTCACACTCCCTACCCCCAGAAAGATTTTAAATTTCCTTGGGTTTTATTTAGTTCTCCATAATCTTATTCTTTAATAGATTCATATTAAAGGAAAAAGGAAATAATCCAGATATGCATTTTTATTGTGCAAAGAAATTCTTACTGGTTAAAAATTCACTTCGTAACACAAAACTTATACCCAATAGGCATTAATAAATATGTTGTTTTTTAATTAATTGTAGAACTGATTTTTAGTTCTGTAATAAAATAAAACTCAGCACTCTCCTTACCCTCATTTCTTCTTGCTGCTGCCTGAGCTGCTCATGATCAATAGCCGGGGGAGGTAACTGTGCTATTAGTGTCTGAGTTTCCTCAATCCAGGGGCTGAGTTCCTCATAAGTTTCCCAAAACTGGTTTACTAAGACCTGTGCCCTCTCTAGGCGGGCATAACGCTCTGAATTGAGTAGGCTAATGGCTTCATATTGCTGTATTAGAGACTCTGTCTTTTCCTATGGAAAAAAAAAAGAATAATACAATGTAAATGTTGCTAATATTACGAATCCTTTTAAGAAAAAAAATGCAGGTATATATACACTAAAAAGTCTGAAGGAATATACACTAAAATGTTGAAAATATGGATTAATCTGGTATGAATACAAGCAATTTTTATTTTCTTCTTTATACTTATCTGAGGTTTCTAATATTCCTCTCACATGTATTATTTCTATAATTTTTAAAATATGAGAATATTTTTAAAGGCAGTAAAATAGCACAAGAACAACAGAGCAAAATTAACCTTTTAGTGATGATACAACTTGAAATATAGCATTATTATAACAGGTCAGTTTAAGACTGAACATTTCAGGGGCTGTGATATGGAGTCACTGCCCATCAGATTTCACTTTTTTCCCCTCTGAAAAAGGCTCCACAAACCTGGCATTTATGTTTCATATGTTTAGGATGAGCACCTCAGTTAACTATGAAAATTTGAGGGAAATGGTCAACCACACTCTATAAAAAACAAACAAACAAAACTGGTCTACAAAGGAACCTCTTGGTCAATCATTTTAGAAATGGGTAGATGACCTTTTAGAAGGACCTGAAGAAGAAATTAACATCAGCATATGGTTCTGTAAGAACCTATCATCAATATCCTAAAAAATAACTCAAAGCTGACTCCTTACGGACTGAGGATAAGAGCAATTCCTCTATTATTAAAGAGATCGATTTGCAATGTATTTCCCATTATATAGTATGGCTACTTAGCTATTTGTGAACATGGTATTAGAATATGAGTTCTAAAACATCAAGTTAAACTTTATATTACCTCCATCAATAATAAGAAAGCCCAGGGAGAAACAAAAAACAAAAAACTTCTACGTGCGAATATTCTCGCTGTCCTGATTTTGTGATAATCAGGGTAGGCTAAACATTCGCTATATTAGAAACCGTGCATGTGTCCCCAGACCTAGTTCTTCTCCCTAGGTCTGGTTTTAGAATGATAAACTAAGCCTGATTTATTATATGACCATCCTGTATGGGAGAAGATTGTAACTCTGGGTATCTTTGGTCAACCTTAAGAGATACAGCATGGGGACGGATGTGGCCTGGGTGGTTGGGCGTCCGTCTCCCATACGGAGGGACCTGAGTTCGAACCCCGGGACCTCCCGGTAAAAATTAAAAAAAAAAAAAAGGAAAAATATAGAAGGCGCATGGGCCACCAGGCCCCATGCGTGGGTGCGCCACCAGGCCCCGCAAGCAAGTGAGCCGCTGGGCCCCGTGCGCGGGTGCGTTGCCGGGCCCTGTGCGTGCGTGCGCCGCCAGGCCCTGCAAGCCGCGCAGCGGGATGACGACATGACAGGAGAGTGACACAAGGGAGAGCCAAGACGAGACGCACTGAAAAACCAGGAACTAAGGTGGCGCAGGCGGTAATAGGACGCCTCTTTCCTACATCAGAGGTTCCGAGGATCAAATCCCAGTGAAGACAGGAGGAGAAGGATGGAAAGGGAGGGCAGGAGATGGACACAGAGAGTTGCCCAGCAAATGGACACAGAGACAGAAAAAACGGGGGGAGGCGGGTGTAAGGGTGGATGGAAGTAAATGGATAAATAAATAAATCCTTAAAAAAATGTACAGGGGAGGAAGATTCGGACTATAGTTAGTAGTAACACTTGGATGATGCTCTTTCATGATTTGTTAACAAATGTTTCACAACAATGTAGGATGTTTGTGGGGGGTTGATGTGTGGGAGCCCTGTATGATGTTATGCATGTTTGTTATGTGGGATCGCGATGTTTACTGAACACTTATAGTTTATATATGTTCATGTATGAATGATACTTTAATAAATTGTTTAAAAAAAAAACAAAACAAACTTCTTAAGCCATTATTTCACAACTATACTTCTAATTCTCCATAATCTAGACAGAACACAATATGGTGAATAAACAAAAGTAATCACCTGTAATGCAGCTTTCTGCTCCTCCCCACATGTGCCAAAGATTTCACCACGATGTCTGAAGAGTTCATCCATTGAATCTTTGTGTCGAATGATGTCAATGGAGAAAGCCTATGAAACGTAAACTGTAATTAAGTCGACAAGTAAAAGGACACCAATTTTCTTCTCCTTGAGTCTGTTAGGGAAATGTTAGACACAACCTATCACACATTCCTTGCTTTAAAGTCATATAAAAAATTGTTCTTATAAAATTTGACACTTTGCGTATCCATACAGCTTCAATGCTTGTAGCTTACAAAAATATCTTCCCTCCAGAACAAATATTGTATGAGCTCACTGATACAAAATAAGCAAATTTGTAAAGTTGGAAACTAGAATATAGGTTATTAGAATACTGGGGTAGGGTAGGGAATGGGGAATTAATATTTAATTGGTACAGAACTTGTTTGTAGTTATGTAAAAATTTTAGTGATGGGTAGTGATTATGGTAACACAACACTGTGAAAGTAATTAACACACTGAATTATATATTTGAATGTGGTTAAAAGAGGCAATTTTAGGTTGTATATATATTACTAGAAAAATTAAAAAAAGATCCATAGGACTGTACAACACAAACGTAAACTATGGATTGTAGTTAATAGTACAATTATAATAATCTTCTTTCACCAACTGCAACAAAGGCACCACACTAACACAAGGCATTAATAATGGGGGTGGGATGGGGTGTAATATGTGAACTCTGTATTTTAAGTAACAACAACAAAAAAATCTGCCCTCCTAAAAACCACCCAGAAAATCCCAACCAAATATTCATAAAATTAATTTCAATCTACCATCATGACACTGAATCATTCCACTTGACTTGGGATAATCAGATCCTCTCTCCCAGTCACACTGACTGACTATTCTACTAGCTTGGAGCAAAGCGGGTACATTGGTGCTACACTTACCTTCTGTACCTGCAGTTGAGCTGTGGTCTGATCCTGTTCCAGGCGAATTGGGCCAAGGGCCATCAGTTTCCGTTTTGTTTCAGCAACCCAAGCTAGTTCTGCATCAGCAGCTTGCTCATACTTACACAAGTGTTAGAGAAAAATGAATAAATTACCAAGGTCCTTCCTTTTAGAAGTGTAAGTTTTTCAACTCAGAAAGGCCTGGATTTTCAGTAATGCAGTTTATATCTCACAAGGCAAAGCCAAAACCAAGGAGAATGTCATAAAATCACAAAATCAAGATGCAGACAAATTAGGTGATCATACTTCAACAAATGAGTTCATCATATTTCAACTTATTTAGAAAGAAGTTACAGAACTCAGTTAGTGGTCTACAGCTGGAAATGAGCAGAAATTGACACCCTTCAAAAGAAATATACTTCTAATCAGAATTTTTATGAGGTTGCAATCTCTTTCTGCCAATCCTCTTTCCTACCCAGACACTGAACTGTAATTTTAGTCAAATGCTGAAACATAAATTTAACATGGCAACAGACAGCTGAGTCACGTTATCTTGGAAGTACTCATTCAGCTGTAGAAGCATAAACCCAAGAAGACACCAAACCTTTAAATGGTTATGATGGCTAGACTTGTAGTAACAAATAAAAACTAAGAACATTCTACACTACTTTTTCATGAGCGTTCCCCAATCTTTTAGATCTTCCTCTTCAATGTTGCCAACCTACACAAATATTTAAAGAAAACATCTCCAAACCACAATAAATTTAATATTGAGATATCTGGCTAAGATTAAGGAGATGAATAAAGACATTTAGAAATGTACTTGGGGATCAGAGCAAACTTCTGTGTGGTTCAGAAAGAATTTGCTTATCACTATGAATCCAAAGAGTCATGTTATATTAATTTGCCACAGCAAATTAATAGGTTCATATCCAGCTACAAAAAAAAGAGAAAAAAATCAAATAACTTTTCTCCAGAAAGCAGGAAGGAAAAAGTATCAAGAGAAATATGACACCTGTGTTTACTGAGAGGGTTCTATTTTGGATGGCTCTACTATTTTGGTTAGCATATTTGTTAGTAATTATAGTTCTTGATTCCTTCCCTTCTTCCATCTAATGTTGACAGTTGATTATGTCAAATTAAATTGTGATGCATTTAAACCTTTTGGGTCTAGATATTTTCTACTCTAATCACCATCCACTTGCTTAGCAGGGCATTAGCTGAGAAAAGGCTCCACTTATGTAAGACTCTTCTCCAAGTTCTTCTCTAATCAAAGTGGTCAAAGATTTGGGGTCAGACCTGGACCCTTTGCACAATCACCTATACCCAAGTCACTTCCCATCAGTGAAATATGTTTGTTGCATAGCTTTATTATTCCTGTTCCAAAGCCTGTATTTACACGGGTCATAGTATTGTATCTCCACATATATCCCCACAGCCTAAAATATTAATACAGAGGAGTTATTAATTTTACCTGTTGTGATCTCTGAATAGCAGCATCAATTTCATCCACCCTTTGTCCAATAGTGTCACTGACCAGTTTGTACTGCTCGTTGGCATCAGACACAAGTTTATCCAGCCCTTCTCTGGCTCTCCAGGGAACGAGCTCTAAGAGAGCACGGCTCACCTCATTCACTGTGTCCAACATCAGCCTGTGCTCCATGACCTCCTTCTTTAATTCCTAAGGAGGAAAAAAAAGTTTTTCAGGCCATATTATGCTAAATAAAGCACAATGGCAGCTGTGCTGGGTGGAAAGTGCTATCTCTACCACACATCCCAGGAGGGATCTGACCTCTTTCCTTCAGTTTTTTCCTGTCTCAAATTTTTCAATCATTCTGCAGCCTGACTTTGGGCTAAGCTGCTGCTTACTTAGAGTTGTCTGTTCTTGAACCAGACTGTCTCTCAGTAAAACAAATAGTGCTCTTTTCTTCAAGAGAAATGATAAATAATGTTTTAACCATAGGCATTTAGTTGAACAAGTACCTACATGGTATTTCTAGAACTGCATTAATCCTGGATGAGAATCAAATATAGTCAAGAAGCACTCTCTAGAAAATGAATCATGAGGTTAAGTTATAAAACGTTATATACTAAGCAAACTTCCAAGAAGCTTGGGATTCAATCTTCTTTCTTATTCAGATCGTAACAAATGCTTTTATACTTGTCATTCTTTATGTCAAAATTTGTTGTCCATAAGTAAACAAGAAAGTAGACAGGCAAAAATTTTCTGTTTAGATTTTAGGTAGAGATAGTTGGTGATGAAACTTAAGGATCTGAGCTTAAGGATTCTAAGAAGAAAACTTGTTTTCCCTTTTACATTGTGAAATGACAGCTCACCTTCTGTCTCTGCTGAAACTGGGGTATCTGCTCTCCTGTGGGAGAGTGTCCTCCACTGGCTGCCAGCTCCTCCTCTACCTCTCTCAGCCACCCAGTCAGTTCCTCATGAGTAGACTGGAACTTGGTAGCCAGCTGCCGGGCTTGCTCTAAAGCTCTGAGGGCCTTGGAGCTAGTGACTGTGATGTCTGCGTAGCGAGTCTTTATACCGTCCAGTTTCTCCTGGATAAGCAACACCTCTTCACCTATGAGAATAATTCATATTTAAGAAATTTGAGATGAGGGAGTGCTTTAATTCCTCCCTTTTTCAAGTCAGTGCTTAAATTTTATAGACGCTGTCTCCCTGTGGTGATTTCACTTAACATCCTACACTAAGGGTTAAGTAGGAAATAAACCTTCTACTTGATAAAGAAGCTGCTTCTGAGATTAAGATCTGAGTTCGATGGCAGATGTTCCTAAGCAGTTCTCAGAACCTTTCAGTGAATGTGGCATTGAACATTACCCACTATGGAGGGGGTGGGAGGGCCTCATCTATAACCAGATATGAGAAAACAAAATCTTCTAGCTTTCAAAATATTTAGCAGGATATAGGAACAAAGGTCACTAGCCTCCCTAGAGCACATGGTAATATATTCAGTGGGTGCTAAGCTTCTCATATATACAAAGAGAAGTGGATAGTTACTGATTTCCTGGATGCGTGATTGTCTCTGTGTACATACAAGTGCTAAGAGATGCACTTTTATGCACTTTTCAAAGTACCTGTGGTT
Organism: Cabassous unicinctus; assembly: GCA_029593785.1. NCBI lineage: Eukaryota > Metazoa > Chordata > Mammalia > Cingulata > Chlamyphoridae > Cabassous > Cabassous unicinctus. The sequence goes on along the minus strand of JAQZBX010082428.1, from coordinate 2,445 downwards.
TGTTTTAGAAGAGCCTGACCGTTTTTAATAGCTTGATCTACATTCTTCTTTCTATTAACAATCTCTTCATTTAAAGCCTGAAAGGAAAGAATAGCATTAATCCTAAAACTACTGCACAACAAAGGGAAAGAAACGTGAGACCTTTAAGAAAACAAATTTAAAGTAAAGAGATGATCTTTTCAGATGAATACCAATTTAGTTTAAACATCAGATATTGGATTCCCTCATTATCTCTTGGATTACCCCCATTAATAACCCAAAATAATTAAATCACATACTTATAGGCAAGCTTTCCTTTTTACTGGATGAGAAGAGATTTAGGATTAAATAGGCTTTACCAATTTACTGGTACCAAATCTGAACCCAAGAAAGCACCCAACCTGAATCAAAGAAGAGCAAAAATGTCTACTTTGTCCAAAACAATGAATAAGTTCAGAAGAATAAAGTCAACAAGTACAGAATGACTTAAAAAATCAGGATTGTGGTTAAAAACGCTCTTGATAATTAACTTTGATGAAGTAGAGGTATCTTAGACAATTAAAAAAAAATATTTTGCCCGTTTTTACATCCCCCAGAGAGATTTCATTAAAATGAAATGGACAAGGCAAACTGTTCTTCCTACAACAGTTCTTCAAATCCCTGGAATATGAGCATATAATTTCCAAAAATATTCTAAAAACTAGTTATATAATCAAATTCTGTGCACTAATTGGGTATACTTAGTTTTGTTAAAGTACATTCTCTTTCATAAAACTGCTTGAGTGAAAACTTAGTAATATCATTAATAATGTAAATCATGAGCTGGAATTGAAGTGCCCCAGTTGTACTCTGTATCATCTTCTAGAAGTGTTGATTCACTTTGTTAAATATGCATATTTCCACGGACTTATCAAAACTAGATTAGCACTTTAGCACCAAGTCTATAACTATCCACTTTTGTATAAAATAAAGTCGAAATGTGTGGAATGAGAGAAAAAAAAAAAAAACATGAAGAGAAACACAAATCAAAACTGTAAAATACCAGAGTAACCAATAAGAATGGAAACATGAATACCAGATGGTCAGCATGCTGCTTCTGCAGGACATCTTGTTTGTAATCCTTTACGAAGACTGAACTGAGCTTGTCCTCAACCTCAGCCAGCCAGTTGAGCACCTCCACCTCATCCTCCCCAAACAGTCTAGCATTAGCAAGTGCTTGCTCAAGCAGGGCTGCTTTCCGACAGCACCAGTCTTGAATCTCACTGTATCGCGCCTGCAATGAGTCTAGCTTTTCTGACAGCACACCCTGTTCTGCAGAACATGTCAGGGAGGAGAGGGACTGCCCTGTTTTGACTGCCTGGTGTACATCTGATGCATGGCTTTCTATTTCCTCCTGCAGAGCCTAAAATCCAGAGTGGAAAAAATGAATAACAGAAACAAAATAAATGAAAAGTAAATATGAAACAATGAATAACAAATGATAACAAATGATATAATAATGTAAAGAAATCCCCTACTGCAGGGCAAAAATAATATAAAAACTGGGAACAAAAGATGTTTTCCTGATAGAAGCTGATTTGCCAATTTCTATTTTTATTTCAAGAATGTGACATTTCCAATTAATAATCTGACCATATTTTAAATAAAATTTTAAAAACCCTACAAAGGGTGTCTTCTAGAATGTTGTAGGCAGTTTTCTTATTTCTAGGATTTCTGATGAGTTCCATATTTTCGTTTACCACAACTACTTCCTACCTTGTGCCGAATGATCTGCTGCTGAATTTTGGCAGTCTGAGTGCCAAGAGGGTCTGAGTTAGCAAGCTTTTTCTCCGTGGCAGACAAGAAGTCAGAAATAGGCTCAGCTGTCTCATGGAATTGTTTGGCCAGAACCAGGATATCTTCTAGTTGTTTTTGCCTATGCAGATACACAGAAAAGCTGCTCAGGCAAAAAGTCACATTAAGACTTGTAATAGACCTATCAGAACGGCCACTATTAAAAAGACAGAGAACTACAAGTGTTGGAGAGGATGTGGAGAGATAGAAACACTTCTTCACTGTTGGTGGGAATGCAAAATGGTACAACCACTATGGAGGACTGTTTGGCAGTTCCTAAAGAAGTTGAATATATAGACTTGCCACGTGACCCTGCAATACCACTACTGGGTATATACCCAGAAGAACTGAGAGCAGTGACACGAACAGACATCTGCACACCAATGTTCATAGCAACATTATTCACCATTGCCAAAAGTTGGAATCAACCCAGGTGTCCATCAACAGATGAATGGATAAAGAAACTGTGGTCTATTCACACGATGGAATATTATGCAGCTGTAAGAAGAAATGAAGTCGTAAAGCATATGGCAACATGGATGAACCTGGAGGACATTATGCTGAGTGAAGCAAACCAGACACAAAAGGACAAATACTGTACGAATGTGTTACTATGAACCAAATATATTGTGT
>JAQZBX010082427.1:0-13528 GCA_029593785.1 Cabassous unicinctus | reverse complement strand
TATATATATATATATATCTTCTTTCCATATTTCAGGGTTCATATGCTAGCTGTGAAGGGCTACTTGAAAACTTCAAATTGCTTCATCCATTTTGTCCTCCAGCTCCCTGTTATCATATTGTTCTACTGTCTGTCTTCTTATCCTTTAGTTTACACTTCCTAATAATCTTCCTTCCTAAACTCTTCTCCAAATCTCTCACCCATGTTTTTTCCTTTCAGGCTGTAGCATCCCCTTTAGTATCTCTTGGAAATCTGGTCTTTTGGTAACATATTCTTACAGTTTTTGTCTGTGAAGACTTTGAACTCATCCTCATTTCTGAAGGACAGGTTTGCCAGATATAGAATTCTTGGCTGGCAGTTTTTCTCTTTCAGTACCTTAAATACATCATCACTTTCTTCTCTCCTCCATGGTTTCTGATGAGAGGTCTGCACTTAATCTTATCTAATTTCCCTTGTATGTGATGCTTTGCTTTTCCCTTGCTGCTTTCAGAATCCTCTCTTTATCTCTGACATTTGTAATTCTGAATAGTAGGTGTCTAGGGTAGGTCTATTTGGATTTATTCTCTTTGGGGTGTGTTGTCCTTCTTGGATATTGATATTTATGTCCTTCATAAGGGCTGGGAAGTTTTTGATCATTATTTCCTCAATAGTCTTTCTGCTATTTTTCCATTCTTTTCTTTTGGGACACCAAAAATGCAAATGTTTGTGCATTTTATGTGTGAGTGTGTGAGTCTGTTTGTGCATTTTGCATTGTCATTCAATTCCCTGAGACTCCATTCCATTTTTTCCACTCTCTTCTCTTTCTGTTCTCCTGTCTTTTCCAGTTCAGATGTTCTGTCTTTGAAATCACTAATTCGGTCTTCAAGCAATTCAAATCTGCTCTTATGTACCTCTAATGTATTTTTTATCTTGATTATCATGTCTTTCATTCCCTAAGGTCTGCTACTTTTCTTTGCAGGCTTTCAAATTTTCATTACGTTATCCAGTGTCTTCTTAATATCCTTTATTTCTTTAGTCATATTTTCTTTAAACTCTTCTAAATGATTTATGAGAGTTGTGTGATTATTGCTGACTAATTGTATAAAATCCTGTATCTTTTCAGGATATTTGATTTGTTCCTTTGGCTGGGCCATCTCTTCCTGTTTCCTAGTATGGCTTGTAACTTTTTGCTGATGTCTAGGCATCTGAATATTTGCTCTGATGAATAATTTCTCTCTCGTGCCTATTGATTTTTTTTTCACAACTCTTCTTTGATATTTGGTTCAACTTATTCTCAGTCTTTAAAATTGCCCAGGGAAACGGATGTGGCTCAAGTGATTGGGCTCCCATCTACCATATGGGAGGTCCAGGGTTCGATTCCCAGGGCCTCCTGGTGAAAGACAAGCTGGCCCACGTGGCAAGCTGGCCCACATGGAGAGCTGGCCCATGCAGGAATGCTGGCCCATGCAGGAATGCTGGCCCACGGAGGAGTGCTGGCCCGCGGAGGAGTGCTGGCCTACATGGAGTGCTGGCCCGCGCAGAGAGCTGGCACAGTAAGATGATGCAACAAAAAGAGACACAGAAGAGAGACAATAAGTGACTCAGCAGCTCAGGGAGCTGAGGCGGTGCAAGAGATTGAGCAGCCTCTCTTCACTCTGGAAGGTCTCAGGATTGGTTCCCAGTGCCACCTGAAGAGAAGACAAGCAGACACAGAAGAACACAGGGACAGCAGACAGAAAGTGTAAAAAACAGGTGTGGGGGGATAAATACCTCTTTATTAAAAATAAATAAATAAATAAAATAAAATTGCCTAGCTCAAGTTTTCAAAATTGGGCCAGGGATTCACTAGTGGGACACACATTTTCTCCCAGGGGTCAGATACAGAGATTGAACAGTTTTTGTCCATGCAATTTCCAGCCTGGCCAGCAGATGGCGATAGTCAATGCACCTATCCACAGAGGTATTTCTGTCTTGGCTTTCCTGTGTTGCTGTGTTGAATCTCCAGATCAGAGATTCAAAGCAGGCTTTGCTGGCTGAATTCACTGAAGAAAAGCACCCCAGCCTCCCCTCCCTTTTTCCTTGAAACAGCTGACAGAGGAACAGGTCTGTTACCCTCTCAGCTGGCTGCAATGAACCAGGGGTTTTAGCCCAACCACCATGCGGGCTTGGTAACTCACGTTTGTCATTTCAGCTTCTTTGTCTCTCTGGCCCTCACCCTCCTGGGAGCTGTGAAGCACTGTCCTGGTGTGCTGACCCCCAAAGCAGATACCTCAGACAGCATTTGGATCTTTCTCTGTTGTTTTTATGAGAGCATTCAGGTCTGCCTGTTATTCCTTTGCCATCTTCCCACAATCCTCTATGCATATATTTTAAAATTTAAATAATGCTTATTGGCAATGAAAACATAAGTTGTGGGAAGCAGATGTGGCTCAAGCAGTTGGGTGCCCGCCTACCACATAGGAGGTCCCAGGTTCAGTTCCTGGTGCCTCCTAGAGAAGACAAGCAAGACAGCAAGCTGGTGCAGCGAGCTAGCACAACAAGGAGACACAAAGAGGAAATGCAATGAGAGACACAACAAAGCAGGGAGCGGAGGTGGCTCAAGTGATTGATCGCCTCTCTCCCACATGGGAGGTCCTGGGTTCAGTTTCCAGTGCCTCCTAAAGAGAAGACAAGCAGACACAGAAAGCACACAACAAATGGACACAAAGAGCCGACAGTGAGTGCAAACAATGAAGTGGGGGAATAAATAAATAAAATAAATCTTTAAACAAAACAAAACATAAGTTGTAAGAAGGAAACCTGATTATTGTTGCAAGCCCTTATATCATCAGAATAAATGTTAAAAGTATAAAATAACTTTACATCTGCTTACTTTTAAAAACCATACTGTATTTCCTACATAAAAATGTAGAGATACTGAATACATAGCACCCAAGCAAAAAGGGTAAAATGTAGAATTATTAAAAGAAATTACCACAGAAAAAGTGAAGATAAGAAAATAGAATAGGTGTTATGAAGAGCACAAAACAGTTTGGTGAATTCTTCCCAAATATAACCATTATTATATTAAACATAAAAGACTAATTACACCTGTTAAAGTCAAATATCATTTCAGTATATTTAATTGGGTATATTTCCAAGAGATTTAGCTGAAACAGAAGAACTGAAGTGGGTAAATGAAAGATTCCCTGTAATTGCAACTATTTAACTCATATGGCAAGATAAATATCAGATAAAATAGATTTTGTGTTAAAGCATTTTGTCATTGTTTTAATTAGCATTATTTCACATTGAACATTTTAAAATATAAATGTAAATTTTACTTAAAGTAAATATAAGTAAATTATTCTAAGGTGTAATTTTCCAACATTATTACTTTTTTTTTTTTTTTTTTTAGGTACTAGGGGCCAGGGATTGAACCTGGGACCTTGTATGTGGGAAGCTGGCGCTCAACACTGAGCCATATTGGCTTCCCTGAGTTGGATTTTCATTTGTTTTACTTGTTTGTTTTGTTTTTTTCAAGAGGCACCGGGAACTGAACTCGAGATTTCCCATGTGGGAGGCAGGCACTGGATGGCTTGAGCCACATCCACTCCCCAACATTATTGGTTAATGGGTAACACAATGACCAATATGCACAGGCACACTCTCAACTGCACACCCTCAGATACACACACTCACATCTATGCTCCTGCAGGTACCACCACTCGCTGCCAGAGACTGTTTCATAATTGTGCTTGGGATTCTATGGTAGATAAAGGAGTAAACAAGTGAAACTTGTGCAATAACAAACCATTTACAGTTTCCTCATAAGATTAGGGGATTTTGTGTTTCTTACCAGCAGGACAGGAGCCTGCGCAGGGATACGGGGAAGCCGATGAACTTGGGCGCTTTCCCTCTAAGCGCTGCCCACCTGGAGCTCCCGGGGCTGATCAGGGTCACCTGGAGGACACTCAAGAGGCAGGTGCTGCCACAGACACAGGCCTGCCCACTCTGTGAAGACAGAAGAGAAGTTTGCATCCAAATCCTTCAGGAAATCTTCCAGCCCAGGGACGGCCTTGGTCTGGGGGCTCCTTTACAGAGGAGGCCGAGGGAGTTGCCTCCCCTCAGGGGCTGGTGATCAGATCTGGGCACCTCCACCTGCACGAGAGAAGTGACGGGGGCTGTAATGGAAAGACAGAGATTCCCCAGGACTCCAAATATCCTCTGGCAGGAGAAGCTCGTTCCTGTTGCCAAATCCCTGGAGCTCATCCTGCCAGTTCCCAGGCATGGATACTGGGCTTCAGAGCAGGAGGATCCTGCATGGGAACCTGAGTCCTGGGCCACATTTGCCCTGTCAAATGAATCCAATGTTCTACACTTAACATTATTTCCCTCGTAAAAAAAAAAAAAGTTTCCAAGAATTGAATGTCTGGTCTTTAGAGAGCACGTTCAATGTAGGAGTCACGGCTACGAAGACAACACATGTGGTAACTTCTTTACTCTTCACAATTCCATGAGGCAGGCACTACTTTTGCTTTCAGTACAAAGATGAGAACTAAGCACCGAGAGGCAGTAAGTGTTTGCCTAAATTCTCATGCTGCTTAGGGCAGAGTTGGGACTTAACCTAGCTGGGCTGGTAACAAAGATAGAGCACTGGCCCATGGTGCTAAACTCAAAAGGGAATTAGCTGTGTTCTTCTTCAAATAATCCAGATCTATATTTAGTTTTATTTTTACACGTCATTGTTTTATTTTTAAAAATTTTTATTTTTAAAAAATTTAAATTTTTTATTTTTTAAAACTTAAATTTTTTTTTTTTTAATTTTTATAAAATTTTATCTTCCTCAGGAGGCACCCGGGAACCAAACCTGCGACCTCCCATGTGGGAGGTGGGAGCACAATTGCTTGAGCCACATTTGCTCGCCACTTTGTTATTTTATTTTAGATTGGTGGTATTTCATGATTTTTGTTGTAACACATTTCCATTTATTTGGAAGGATTTATTCTACAGGCCAATATTATTATGAAAAAAATCTTTAGATAGCTTAATAAATATAGATTCATTGACTGCAATATAAACCTGGAGGAACTTGCCCCAGGACAAGTTGGATTTAACAAATGCGAAAATGGCTCAATATTAGGACAGCAACAGAAAGACTCATTTGCTTTTATGTCAAGATCAAAAGCACAATGGCACCTATCACAGCTTTTATTGAATAATCTCCCCTAACCAATGAGATGTAAAGCACTTATTATTAATCATGTATGGTAGAACTAAATTATTATTAATTTCAGATAACAATCTTATCTCTTTATTAATACCTGAATTAAGTAAGTCTGTTAGCAATGAGGCAAGATTTGTGAACATATTAAAATAGAAGAGCATATGCAAAATGGAATCGATAAGGCATGAAATCTTGTGCATTTTACAAACTGATCTAGTATATTTTAAAATTGATACTAGAATGTTTCAAACTAGTGAAAATGTCACAAGATACATGAGTCTGTCAGCTGCTGTACAAAAGTCATAACTATCATGTGAATTTTTCCTTAAATGTTGCTTCCCTAACTTTAAGAGGGTTCACAAAGCTTGGTTGTTTTCAATACAGATACAATTTCTGTATCCATTAATTGCACCATACACCCAGAGTTAGAAAAAACATTTCCACTCAAGCAATTGCCATTCGAATTCACTTTCTGCACAGGCCTCGACGGTTCCTGAAGATTCCTCTGCCCTATTCTTTATTATAAGGACAGAGACTTTCTACACACACCTCTAGTAATCCTAAAAATTTTGTCTATGCTTCCTGTAAGGTAGGCTGAATAGAAGATTGATTTTGGAACTACAGATCTTAAGTTCTCTAAAATTTAAGTTTCATTTTCATGTGGATTATAAATCAACAATCATCATCAATGAAGAGTTCACTAGATTCCATCAGGAGCCACCAGGGATTGGTGTTGGGTATGGAACCCCGTCTCTCTTTCCTAGCTCAGCCCATGCTTCTGATAGGGTTCCTCCTTGCTGCATAACTTTGGCACTGGACCCAATTTGTACCCAGAAGAATCACCTTTTCCAACATGAGTACTTACCGAGACTCCTGATGTACCTCCTTATCTTACAGATTCTGTGTCTCAGACTGAAATAGAAAACTTTCACCCGGCTCCTTCCTGCTGCCAGGACAGCGGGCTCAGTGTGCCTCCTGATGGCCAGTGTGTGTGAGGGAGGCAGCAGACCCTGTCATTTGGGTTTGTGATCCTGTGACCTCCCCTCCCCTCAGAACTGCAATGAACATTTCACATGCAGCAGCACTAGCAGGGAGGCTTGGGGAGCTGGGAATACTTCTGAAAAACCTACTTTCCAGATGTGAATTACTAAAAACAATGACAAGTTTCTAGTTATCATCCTCAAAGAGCCCTATGGAGTATTTTGGAGATGCTCCTTTTGCATGATCCCTGGAGGCAGACAGGAAGACACATGGAGGGCAGCAGAAAATGCTGAGGTCTGACATGTGAGGGACTCCCAAAAATGGTGCCACCTTCTCTGTGAAATACGTTGGTGATTCTTTCCATCTCTTCTGCCTCTGAAATCTTTAGCAACCCCTCAGGACTACACAACCGAAGTTATTCTTGGTGTTAAAAATCTTCAATTCACCTAACTGCTCACAGGAATGATTGTTTATTCCCATTTTTAAAGGAAAATGTGCTGAATGACAGAATGGCCTCCAGGGATTTGGTAATGGGATTACTCTTCTTACCACAGATTGTAGTTGGAATCCTGAGGAATTCCCTTTTCTTTCCCATTATCTCTTTCTCTGCTTCACTGGATGCAGGTCAAGGTCCACAGGTTTGATTATCCAGCACCTAATTACAGCCAACTCTTTGATCATTCTCTCTAGAGGAGTCCCCCAGACAATGGCAGTGTTTGGGTTGAAACATTCCTTTCAAGGTTTGGATGCAGATTTCTTTTCTATCTTCATTAAGTGGGCAGGAGTGTGTCAACTTTAACCACCTGCCTCTTAGGTGTCTTCCACACCATCACAGTCAGCCCCATGAACTCCATTTGGAAAGAGCTGAAAGCAAAGGCTCTCAAGTACACTGGCTTTTCCATTTTCCTCTGCTGTAAACTACTTGTTGGAAAATATCATTTGTTCTATATTTGTGTCTAGAAAATGGAGCAACAGAAACATCACCCAGGAAAGAGATTTTGGATACTCTGGCTCCAGATGATGAAATAATCACAGACTCACTACATGCAGCATAGTTAGTATTCCCTGAAGTTTGATATTCTAGACTCATGATCTCAACCAGTGACTCCATGCTTTTCATCCTGTATGTACATGAGCAATGGGTCAGACACCTTCACAGAACTCATATTTCCTCCAGATCCTCCCCTGAGTCCTGAGTCACCCAAAGCATCCCTGTCTTAGTAATCACCTCTGCATCATTTTACACTCTCCTCCATCTTTCCTGTTTTCATTGTTCTTTTTAAATATCCAAGGTGGTGGATGGTCAACACCTCTGCCATAATTTCTGTGTGTTTTCCAACTGACATCCCCTTTGTTCTCATGTGTCATGACTCCCCTGTATCCAGACTTTGCTTTGCCTCCATAAGAAATAGAATATCCCCCAATCTTATCAGAAATAGGTAAATTGCATGGTTTTGCACATTGTTCAGTTGTTTATTGATTCACTACCCTCAAAAAGGTCAATACAGGGAAGTGGATGTGGTTCAAGCAGTTGGGTGCCTGCCTACCACATGGGAGGTCCTGGGTTCAATTCCCAGTGCCTCCTAAAGATAAGCAAGACAGCAAGCTGATGCAGTGGGCTGGTGTGGGAGGCTGGCGCAACAAGATGACGCAACAAGTTGATGCAACAAGATGAAGCCATGAGATGACACAACAAGGAAACACGAGAGACACAACAAGCAGGGAGCAGAGGTGGCTCAAGTGATTAGGTGCCTCCCTCCCACATGGGAGGCCCCAAGTTCTGTTTCTGGTGCTTCCTAAAAAGAACACAAGCAGACACAGCACACAATGAGCAGACACAGAGAGCAGACAGCAAGCACAAACAATGGAGGAGGGGGGGATAAATAAATAAAAATAAATCTTTTTTTTAAAAAAAAGGGTCAATACAGAAATTAAGAGAAAGCCAAAAGTCTTTTAAGGTGGACCCTAATGGGTATAGGGATTTCTTCACCTGGTTGAATAGGGAATCCATGTGTACGTTGAGGAGGTCAGTAAAGCAGGTTAGCCTCATCGTGTAGCATAGTACCCTGATGGTAGTAGTCAATCAAATTTTGCTTGAATTGTAAAATACAAAGAGTGAACCCTAAGGTAATCTAGCGGCTATCATTCACAATATAATTATAAAATAATGTCTCAGGGAAGTGGATGTGGCTCAAGCAATTGAGCTCCCACCTACCACATGGGAGGTCCCAGGTTCGGTTCCCGGTGCCTCCTGCAGAAGATGAGCAACACAGCGAACTGGTGTGATGGACAGGTGCAGCGAGCTGATGCAGATGACACAACCAGGAGACACAAAGAGGAAAGACAATAAAAGACACAACGAAGCAGGGAGCTGAGGGGGCTCAAGTGATTGAGCGCCTCTCTCCCACATGGGAAGTCCCAAGTTCAGTTCCCAGTGCCTCTTAAAGAGAAGACAAACAGACACAGAGAGCAGACAGTGAGTGCAAACAATGAAGGGGGGTGGAATAAATAAGTAAATAAAATCTTTTTTAAAAAGTTACTAAACTTAAAAAAGTTTCATTAACTTTAACAAAGTTATCACCCAAATGCAAAATATTGATAATAGAGAAAACTGCATGGGGTCAATATATGGGAACTCTACTTTCTGCATGAATTTTCTATTAGTCTACAACTGCTCTAATAAAACAAGACAAAACAAACAGTTTTTAAAAAGTTTGCCTGTGTCAAATTGTAGGGATTTGGTCCCAGTCCCTGTGTCAGCTTCATAAGAGTAGTTGACCAAGTGGTGTCCTATGAGAAAATTGGCCAGAATGAAATGCAGTGCAAAAATGAGCAGTGGATATTGTTAGGAGACAATTCTCCACGGGTTTTCCAAGTGTCTTCATGTCTTATGAACAGAGGCACTGACAGCTTTTGGTCTGGACCGTCTTTTCATGAACATCTGTAAAAAAAATAGCACTGTAGAAGATAGGTATAGTGTCACCCTCTGGGACAGAAGACAGATTTGTTTGCTGTATGTACAGGAAAAAAAAGCTAATGTTTCCCTCTGGTGCAAAGGGTGGGCCAGGCTTGCTAGCTTTGCCTTTAAAAATACAGGGTTTTCCTTTGCCCAGTTTCCTTAGCTTTAATGTGACTCAACTGCCTGTCCAGCATCCACCTGACCTGTCTGCATCACCCCCATTGCAGCTGGGAGGCATGGAAAACTCATGCAATCAGGGTGTTCATGTTGCCAGATACGCCATTAGTAATAGAGTCGATAGATAGATATAGATGATAGATGGTGATAGATAATGATAGATGATGATAGAGATGGAAGATAGATGATAGAGATAATTCTTACTACTCTTAAAAAGTTGGATTATGCACAAGAGAAAGCTTACCTACTCTCCAAATCATAATAGATTTAGTCGACAAGGTTAGGGTGTGCAAGGTGATCTGAACCAAAATGGAGGAAAATGCAGACTGTTGAGCAAGGAGGGAACATGGGAGAGAAGAGAGCAGGAGAGAAGCGGGTGTGGCTCAGTGGATAGAGCCCCCGTTTACCATGCGGGAGGCCCTGGGTTCGCTTCCCGGGGCCTCCTTGTGAGGGCAGGCCTGTCCACGCGGCACGATGGGCTGATGCAGTAGGACCTCACAGCAAGGGGAAGATAAGCAGACACAGAAAAAACACAACAAATGGACACAGCAAACACAAGCAGCAAGGGGGGGATAAAAAATAAATAAATCTTTAAAAAATAAAAATAAAAAAAGAGAGCAGGACCACTCAGTGGGGCATTGAATAGCTGGAAGGGCAGGAGCCAAGAGGTCTCACAGAGCAGCCCAGAGTGGATTTTGGAGGAAAATAAATGTTAAGATGTTTTATAGAGTTTCCCTGAGTGCCCTGGCCTCACTCTCCCTGTGTCACCCTTACGATCTCTTTGATAAAGCCCTTATGTGAAAGTGGATTCCTTGGGGGATACTTGGAGGGATACTTGAGTTTCATGTCAGTATCTATATAAGGCAAACTCCAGTTTTATGAGGAAGACTGTATTAAGGTCAGAGGAGATTCTGCAAGTATAAACTCTTGAAAATAGTATGAATTCCTGAGAAAATTTCAACTATTCAAGCCTGTGAAACTGGAGGGGTAAAAGCCAATATCGCCGATGGGTGAAGCTAGACCCAGTTGATATATAGATTACATGTGGATACACAGTTATTCCAAAGAACATGTTTATATGACAGGAAGGAGGTGAAATAAAAGAGGCCTAAATAAGAGTGGAGAAACTGAGCTGGCCCTGTAGGGCTGGAATCTGCCAGAATTGGATGGTGGGGGGAGGGGCCACAGGGTCACCTTCTCCCTTTTGTCCTCTTGCCCACCCTGATGAATCCTTTGTATTTTTCCATCATTCTGTGATGCAAGCCTGGAGCTCTAGTCCATAGCACACATGCTCAGCTTGTATGTCCAGGGGCAGAAATGGGTTTCGTATGATGGAGAATGGTTACTTTTTCTCAGGACACTTACTACCTCTTGGCAGAGTAAAATTAGACTTTATGCAGTATTCTTTTAATTTTCTACTTCCTGTGTCGGCTTCTCCTGCTTCTGTTGTTCTATCACCTAGAAAGGAATCAATTTTTATAAACATTTGGGAAAACCAGAAACATAAATCATGTAAGGGACACCTAGAACCAGCCCTTAGTATAAAATTAATTTTACACGTTCCTCTTCTAACTTTACTAAATCAATTATATTGGTGCAAAGAGACCCCTTGCTATGGGCACTCCCAGGAAAGCTTAGAAATCACCCTTCTAGAAAAGCAGGTTGCGTAGGGCAAGGGTCAGAGTGAGTTCCAGGGCTTCTGTCCAAATAGTCCAGTCAATCTGTGCACAGTGATAACTCCAAGAAAAATCTGTAAAAGACTATTTCAGGGACCCTGGAGAATATTAAGAGGGAAGGATACCTGCAAGATTACAAAGTCTGAAAATGAAGGTTTACAAAGAAAAAACAGTAACTACCATTAGTGAGGGTTACATGACCTGATCTGTGTAGGGTCTAGGTCCTCTAGCCTCTCTCCATAAGCTCTGTTCATGATGCAGGAACTGATCCACTTTCCTGTGTGTCCTTGGCACTGGACCTGTGACTGCCCCAGAGAAATTCCTTTTCCAAACAGGTCACTTACCCAGAATCCTGATATGCCTCCGTCCCTTATAGACTATGTCTCAGAATAAAATAGAACCTGTCCTCTGTCAGGACCATAGAACAGTATGGTGCACCACTGTATTTTGGGGCAGGAGGCAGTGAGACCCTGAGAAAAAGGATTGCAATCTTGTACCTTCTCAGAGAATTGCAATGATCATGTCACCTGCAGTGACGATTGGGGAGTAAAGAATATTTTTGAAAAATGTTCTTTGCATGAACAATTACAAGTTTCTAATGAGTGTCACCAGAGACATCACCAAGCTCTTTCTTTCCTTTCCCTGGAGGTAGACAGGGGCTCACAAGGAGGGTAGCAGAAAATACTGAGTCTCACACTTGGGGCCTGGCAGTAAAGCACATATGTCTAACAAGAATTGTGTTTCTCTGAAAAATTCTACCAAAATCTAATTATTGGTTAATTGTAAGCCTCCTGAGCTTCACTGCTATTTAAGGTACAGGAGTTGAGAAGACACAAATAATGGAAGATTTATCAACTGAGTGAAAGCAAACTAAAGAACCTGATGTCAAGAATTGATATTAAAATCATTAAATATTCATTTTTAATCAATTTTATTGACATGTATTCATAAACCATACAATCCATTGAAAGTGGACAATCACTGGCATTTGGTATAATCAGAGCTGTGCATTTATTACTGCCATCAATACCAAAGCATTTTCATTACTCCAAAAAGAAACACCCCTTACCCCTTAGTAGTCACCTTTCAATCCCTCTATCCTTCCCTTGCCATACATAACTACTAATCTGTTCCCATCTCTATAAGTTTACTTATATTTACATTTTGTATAGATGGAGTCAAATGATATGTAGTACCTTGTGTCTGGTTTCTGCCCCTTAGCATACTTCCTTTTTTACCATTAATGGAAAAATATTAATATATGACTATTTCCTAGAGAATATAGTTTGCTTTGGTTGTATTTTCGTCCAAATATCACCCTGCAATTAACATCTTACAACATTTATGCCCATTTGTTCTGTTTCAGAGAAAATCATTCTTATAGATGTGCTATTTTTTATTTATTTATAGAAACCGATGTTTATTTTCCAACACCCTCTATAGAGGTGCTATTAAACATACTTATTGTCCACAAGAGGGTTCACTATGCTATACAGTCCCATGTTTCATATTTTAGATTTCCTTCTAATGATATACACAACCTTAGATTTTCCCTTTCAATCACTATCATACCCATATATTAGCACTGCTAACGACAAACATTAAAATGTCCTTTCCTCATTTCTGCCCATTTCCAAATATTTACAAAATACTACACAGATTAAGCCTCAGCTTTCCATTCTGTATCCTCATACTATCTTCTGGTGACCTATATTTTAGCTATTAACTCCATGAGTTTGCGCATTATATTTAATTCATAACAGCGAAATCATAAAATATTTGTCATTTTGTGTCCACCTTGTTTAACTCAACATAATGTCTTCAAGGTTCATCCATAATTTCGTGATTCCAGACTTCATTTCTTCTTATCATTGAATAATATTCCATCAAATATATTTAACACAATTTGTTTATCCATTCATTGGTTGATGGACACCTAGGTTGTTTTTATCTTTTGCCACTTGTGAATAATGCTACTATGAACATTGGTGTGCAGATGTCTGTGTCCCTGCTCTCAGTTCTTCTGGGTATATACCAAGTAGAAGTTATGGCCAGATCATATAGCAGATCTGTATTGAACCTACTTAGGAACTACCAAACAGTATTCCACATTGGTTGTACCATTCTACATTTTCCCACCAACAGTGAATAAGTGTTCATATTTCTCCACATCCTTTCCAACACTTGTAATTTTCTTTTCTTTTTTTAATACTGGCCCATTCTAATAGGTGTGAAATGATATATCATTGTAGTTTTGATTTGCATTTCCCAAATAGCGAGTGATT
Source organism: Cabassous unicinctus (assembly GCA_029593785.1). Lineage (NCBI taxonomy): Eukaryota > Metazoa > Chordata > Mammalia > Cingulata > Chlamyphoridae > Cabassous > Cabassous unicinctus. The sequence goes on along the minus strand of JAQZBX010082427.1, from coordinate 266 downwards.
TTGAGCATCTTTTCATGTGTTTTTTGGCCATTTATATTTCCTATTTGGAAAAATGTGTATTCAATTCTTTGGCCCATTTTAAAAATCAGGTTGTCTATCTTCTTATTGTTGAGTTGTAGTGTCTCTTTATATATCTTTATCATGTAGTTTCCAAGGATATTAAGCCTTTACTGGATGTAATTTCCAAATATATTCTCCCATGGAGTAGACTGTCTTTTCATCTTATTGACAAAGTCATCTGAAGTGTAAAAGTGTTTAATTTTTTT
>JAQZBX010082426.1:0-13526 GCA_029593785.1 Cabassous unicinctus | reverse complement strand
CCCAGAATCTTACTTTTTTCATTTTGTTTTCAAAGAAGTTTTAGCTCACAGTAAAGTGATATACAGAATACAGGGGACACTCATATACTCAATATCTTCCCCTTTTCCTCCTTCCCCCATATTAATAGCTTTTTCTATGTGGATGGTTCCTTTGTTATAACTGATATACAAAAAGTGAAACATAGCTACTAAACATGGACAATGATTTACAATATGGTTTACATTTTAGACTGTACAATTTTATAAATTTTGATGATATTTAACATGGTCTGTGTCCATCTTTGCTAGATAAGGTAGAACACTTTCATTCCCCACTAAATACCCCCTGTTATATGTGTTCTATTCCTCCTGCCTAGTCCCCTCATGGCCCATGGTGACCCCCTGGTGTCACTCCTTGGATGACAAGATTCATAGTTACATCCAAAATCACTGAAGTCTTGATAAACTGTTTGACCTCCCCTATTAGGAGCCACCATTGCTCTTGAGAGATTCCTGCCTCTATATTTGTGAACAAATAGGTCCTCCCCAGTATGAGGATCCAACCCCTTCCTCCTCATTATGTGGATCTCCGCACACTGATACAACATATTATGAAAAAAAGATCACTCACACACTCCCTGAAGTCTGTTGCAGGTATGTCCTATCCAGAATGCTGCCCCACCCATCACCCTGAACCAGTAATCCTTCCTTGTCATATTGCCATAAGAGAATTTCCAACCCTTTACTTTCAACCCATACCCACAAATCCCCAGTGTTCACCAGGTCCCTCTCCCAACCCTCCTCCCAGTTCCCTGGAACTGCCAACCCACCCTTCCCAATCTAACCACCTGTCAAACCTGTACCATCCAACCCAATTATATCACTACCTTCCAGTCAATTCCATTCAATATGTAACTACACACTTTCACGTTACCATAGATTGCGTCTATGTTGGCTCTAAACCTTCTTCTCCCTTTTTAAATCCAGTAAACCTGTCTTCCAGACAATAGCTCTTTGAGTCTGCTCAATTTGCTTAATCATATCAGTGAAGTCATGTACTGTTCATCCTTCAATGCCTGGCTTGCTTCACTCAACATAAGGTCTGCAAGATTCATCCATGTTATCCCATGTGTTAGCACTGTATTCTTTCGTACAGCTGAGCAATATTCCATTATGTGTTGCCACATTTTGTTTATCCATTCACCTGTTGATGGCCATTTGTGTTGATTCTAACTTTTGGCAATAGTGAAGGATGCCACTATGAACATTGGAGGGCATATACCTGTTCGGGTCTTTGCTTTCAATTCTTCTGGGTATATACCCAGCAGTGTAAATCATGCATCATATGGCAGTTCTATAGTTAGTTCTTTGAGGAACCACCAAACTGTCCTCCACAATGGCTGGAACATTTTACATTCCCAGCAGCAGTGGATGAGGGTTCCCTTTCCTCCACATCCTCTCCAACACTTATTATAGTCCTCTGTTTTTTCATAACCTCCAGTCTAATGGGTGTAAGATGGTATCTCATTGTAATTTTGATTTGCAGTTCCGTAATAGCTAGTGATGTTGAGCATCTTCTCACGTGCTTTTTACCCTATTGTATTTCTTCCTTGGAGAACAGTCTTTTCAGTTCACATGCCCAGTTTTTAAATGGGTTGTTTGTCTTTTTATTTTCAAGGTGTAGGATTTCTTTATATATGCTGGATATCAGGCTCCTATCAAATATATGGTTGCCCAATATTTTCTCCCATTGAGTAGGCTGCCTTTTTATTTTCTTGATCACATCCTTTGAAGTGCAAAAGTTTTTAATTTTGAGGAAATCACATTTAACTATTTTTTCTTTCACTGTTCATGCTTTGGGTATGAAGTTCATGAAACCATTTCCTATTCCAAAGCCCTGTAGGAGCTTCCCTACATCATCTTCCAAGGTCTTTATGGTTTTGGCCCTTATGTTTAGATCTTTGATCCAACTTGAGTTGATTTTTATATAAGGTGTGAGGTGGTGGTCCTCTCTCATTCTTTTGGATATGGATATACAGTTTTCCAAGCACCATTTGTTGAAGAGCCCATTCTCTCTCAGTTGAGTGGGCTTGGTGCCTTGTCAAATATCAGATATCTGTATATGCAAGGATCTATATCAGAACTCTCAATTCGGTTCCATTAGTTTGTATGTCTATCCTTGTACCAATACCTTGCAGTTTTGACCACTGTAGCTTTGTAGTATGTTTTAAAGTCAGGTAGTGTGATATCTCCAATTTCATTTTTCTTTTTCAATATGTTTTGGCTATTCGGGGCTTCTTACCATTACAAATAAATTTTGTGGTTAGTTTTTCCAATACATAAAAAATGCTGTATAAATTTTTATTGGAATAGCATTAAATTGTAGATTAGTTTGGGTAAGATAGACACCTTAGTGATATTTTTTCTTCCTATCCATGAACATGGAATATTTTTCCATACTTTTAAAATCTTTGTTTTTCTTTAACAGTGTTGTGTAGTTTTCTGTGTATAGGTCCTTTACATCTTTACTTAAATTTATTCCTAAGTATTTGTTTCTTTTATTTACTATTGTAAATAGTATAATTTTTCTTGATTTCTTCCTCAGATTGCTAATTATTGCATTACAGAAATGCTACTGATTTTTGAGCATTGATCTTATAGTCTGCGAATTTACTGAACTTAATTATAAGTTCTAGAAACTTTGTTGTATGTTTCTCACAGCTTTCTATGTATAGGATTGTGTCATCTGCAAATAGTGAAATTTACTACTTCTTATCCAATTTTGATGCATTTTTTTGTCTTTTTCTTGTCTTGGTGCTTAAGCAATTACTTCTAACACAATGTTAAATAGGAGTGATGATAGTGGACATGCTTGTCTTTTTCCTGATCTTAGAGGAAATGCATTTAGGATTTTATCATTGAAGATAATGTTAGCTGTGGGATTTTCATATATACCCTTTATCATGTTCTGAAAGTTTCCTTCTATTCCTATCTTTTGGTGTGTTTTATATAAAGAAAGGGTGCTTTATTTTCTCAAATCTTTTTTCTGTGTATATAGAGATGATCATGTGACTTTTTTCTTTCGATCTTTTTTGGGGGTGTATTACATTGATTATCTTTTTTTTAATCATTCTTGCATACTCAGGATGAAAACCACTAGGTCATTGTGTATAATTCATTTGTGTGTTGTTGAATGCAATTAACAAGTATTTTCTTGAGGATTTTAGCATCTAGGTTCATTAGAGAGATTGGTATGTAACTTTCCTTTCTTGTGGCACCTATGTTTGGCTTTGATATTAGGGTAAAGTTGGCATCATTGAATCAGTTACGCTATGTTCCTTCAAATTCTATTTTTTGGGAGTTTTTAGGCAGGATTGGTGTTAGTTCTTTCTGGAATGTTTGGTAGAATTCACCTGTGTACCTCTCTCATCCTGGGCTCTTCTTAGTTGTGAGGTTTTTGATGACTGAGTCAATCTCTTTACTTGTAATTGGTCTGTTTGAGTTCATCAATTTCTTCTTTCATCAATGTAGGCTGCTTGTGAGTTTCTAGAAATTTGTCTATTTCCTCTAAATTATCCTTCTTGCTGGCATTTAATTTTTCAAAGTATTCTCTTATGATACTCTTTATTTCTGTGGGGTGAGTGGTGATGCCCTCTTCTTAATTTCTTATTTTGTGTATTTGCATCTTCTATTTTCCTTTGTTAGTCTGGCTAAGGTTTTGTTAATTTTATTGATCTTCTCACAGAACCAGCTTTTGGTTTTGTTTATTTTTTCTAGGCTTTCCTGTTTTCTGTTTCATATATTTATGCTCTAATCTTTATTTTTCCTTCTATTTACTTCCTTTCTGGTTGGTGTGTTGTTGTTTTTCCAAATATGCCAGGTGTGTAGATAGTTCTTTGATTTTAGATCTTTCTTCTTTTTTGAAATATGCATTTTTGGCTATGAATTTCCCTCTCAGTACAACTTTTGCTGAACCCCTTAGGTTTTGATATGTTTTGTTTTCATTTTCATTCATTTCAAGGTAGCTACTAATTTCTTTTGAGATTTCCTCCTTGATCCACTGTTTGTCTAAGAGTGTGTTGTTTAACTTCCATATCTTTGTGCCTAACCTGAATCTCTGGCCCTTATTGAATTCCAAATTCATTCCATTGTGGTCAGAAAAATTACTTTGTATAAACTCAATCTTTCTGAATTCACTGAGATTTTTTTTTGTGGCCTACCATGTGTTCTATCTTGTACTATGTTCCATGTGCACTTGAGAAGTATGTATATCCCACTATATTTGAGTTTAGTGTTCTGTATATGTCTATTAGATCCAAACCCTCTAATGTATTAATCAAAGTTTTCCTTTCTTTATTGATTCATGACCTGATGTTCTGTCTAATGGGGATAATGGTGTATTACAGACCCCCACTATAATTGTAGAACCATCTATTTCTCCTCTTAATTTTTCCAGTGTTTGCTTCATGTATTTTGACACGCCCTTGTTCGATGATACATGTTTATGACTGTTCTTTCTCCTTGAAAGGTTACTCCTTCCACTAATATAGAGTGACCCTCTTTGTCTCTTAAAATAGTTTTACATTTAAAGTCTATTTTGTCCAATATTAGCATAGCTACTTCCTGCTTTTTTTGGTTATTGTTTGCTTGTAAGATTTTTTTCCAGTCATTCACTTTCAGCCTCCTTGAATCCCTGGGTCTATGGTGGGTTTCTTGTAGACTGCATATAGATTGGTCACATTTTCTTATCCATTCTGCCAATCTTTGTCTCTTGACTGGTGAGTTTAATCCATTAACATTCAGTGTTATTACACTCAAGGAGTAGTAACACTGGAAAGAAATGATGGTTTAAATTAAAAACACACTAGAGGGAAGATTGTTGGAAAATGGTGTCAGAATAGACAAGCGAGGCTCAAGTCCCTCTCAAAAACAACAGATAAAGAGCCAAAAGCTTCCCAAGGGATCTGCTTTTGGGGTCAGCAGACCAGTACTGTGCTTCACAACTCCCAGTAGGGTGAGGGACAGAGAGACAAAGAACCCAAATCAATAATCTGTGAGTTACTAAACCTCCCATTGGGAAAGGCTCCCTTCTACCACCGTGAGATATTAAGTGTGGGCAAACCCCTGGCTCACTGCACCAGACTGAGAGGGTAGCAGACATATTTCTCAAAATCAGTTGTTATAAGGGATACAGAGGGGGATTTGGGGAGCTTGTATTCAGTGAATTTGGCCATTGGAGCCTGCTTTGAATACCGGCTCTGGCCAGAGCAAAACAATGAAAAACCTAAAGATACATATCCTTAGAAAGTATGTCAAAAAGAGCCACCTGCTGCTGGGCAGTCTGGAGATTGCATGGACAAAAACTGCTCTTAGGAATCTCTGTTCTTCAACTCCTGGGAGAAAATCTGCTCCCCATTAGTGAGTCACTGGCAGAATTTTGATAACTTAAGCTAGTCAATTTTAAAGACTTAGAATAAGTTGAAGCAGATATCAAAGAACTGTGAAAAATTATAACAATAGGCAAGAGAGGGGAATTGGCCATTTAGTAAATTCACCAAAATATTCAGATGCTTAGACATCAGTAAATATTACAAGTCATATTAGGAAACATGATGAGATGACCTAGCCAAAGTAACAAAACAAATATCCTGAAAAGATATTATCATTAAGACAATTAATTTATATTAAGAAAACTATTCAATGATAATAACACAACTCTCCTAAATCAATTTAAAGATTTGAAAAATAAATATGACTAAAGGGATAAAGGATATTAAGAAGACAATGGGTGAATATAAAGAACAATGTGAAAGTCTGAAAAGAAAAATAACTGACATTTTGGATGAGAATAAAAATTCATTAATGGCACATAAAAGCAGATTAGAATTGCTCAAAAACATAGTGATTTTGAAGACAGAACATCGGAACCAGAAAAGACAGGAGAACAGAAAGAGAAGAGAATGAAAAAATGGAAAACGGTCTCAGGGAATTGAATGGCAATGTGAAACACAAAATCATATGCACTATTGTTGTCCCAGAAAAAGACGAAAATTCAAAAGGGCAGAAAAAATATTTAAGGAATAATGACTGAAAAATTCCCTACCCTTATGGAAGACATAAATAATAATATTGAAGAAGGAAAATGCACCCCAAACAGAATAAATCTGAAGAGACCTACAACAAGACAATTACTGTTAAGAATGACAAGCATCGGAGAAAAAGAGAAGATTCTGAAAACAGCAAGAGAAAAGCAAAACATCACATAAAAGAGAACGTCAATAAGATTAAATGATGAAGTTTCATCAGAAACCATGGAGGAAAGAAGAAAGCAGTATGATCAATTTAAGGTACTGAAAAAGAAAAACAGTCGATGAAGAATTTTGTATCTGGCAAAGCTGTCCTTCAAAAATGAAGAGGAGTTCAAAGCCTCACGGACAAACAAACCTGATAGAATATGTAAACAACATACCAGAATTACAAGAGATCCTAAAAGGAGGGCTGTAGCCTGAAAGGAAAAATAACAAGGGCAAGTGATTTGGAGAAGAGTGTAGACATGAAGATTATTAGAAATGGTAATTAAAGGGTATAAAGAAAGACAATGGTATGATATGACAAAAGAAAGCCAAAGGGGCAGCTTCAAGGGAATAATTTGCTCTAGATGGTGAGGGAATACAACTCAGTTAAAATCTTTCTACCAGCAAAACTTCTGTAATTAATGAATATAAGTATTTTTGACCCTAGAAAGTAATTAAAGATTAAAGAGAGTAATTTAAATAGAAAACTGATTGCTGTTCTCCTAATAAACTGAGGGTTCATTAGGTAAAATTCTTGATTCCAGGGACCAAGGGAGAGATACAGAGCCTGGGATCAGGCCTTGCCCAGGATGGCAGGCAGTAATGATCAACTTTAGGCATTCCTTCTGAGGAGTAGAGTGATTTTTAGGAGTCAGTCCAAACCCACAGAATATAAAATGGATTAAATGGCTAAACAGCCCTTCTGAAATTGTCCAAATGCCAACATAAGGTGATTGAAGACCATTAACCAGCCTGTGACCAATGCCCAGCTCAGCAGCCTGGGAGTCCTGTGAACACCTCATGGGTCCCTCTCTGCTGATCAGATTCTGCATCTGTTAATAAGTTAACAACCTGTCCGCCCTCATGTGCCCCTTGAGAGTGTGACCCAAAGGGACAAGTAACACATTTGGACTAGTACCTACCTCATGGTGTGTATTAAGAAAGGACACAATATCTGTTGCAGAGTTCTCACAACAATATTTTGAATGAGTCACTCAGATACTTTCTGGGAAGCAGAAACTCTCTATGATTTTTAGAAGGGCTACCTCCCTTTTTTACACTTATTTCTAGTTTAATGTGACTGTGTTCTGAAAAAAACACTCTTTGTGATAAGCAACTCTTCAACATACACTTGAACAGAATGTATATTCTGTGTATTTGATAGTAATAATATATAACTGCTAATTAAGACAAGTTAGTCAATTGTACTGACTTTTATATGTTGATTTTTGCCAATATCTTATATACTAACAATTATATTTATGACTGCAACTATAACTTTGGGTTTTAAAAATATATGTTTTGTGTTATGAAACATTATGCTTTATGTATTTTTAAGCTGTTTTAGTAGGTACACACAAATTTAGAATTGTCTTGTCTTCTTCTTGAATCCACCACTTTATCATAGAGTAAAATCACTTTTAGTATTGAGCCGTATTTTCCATCGTAGGTCTAAAGTGTATTAGAACAATCAGTTATGCAGCTACAAAGGCTATCTTACAAAGGAGTCCTGTACCTTTCCCTAAGCTTTTAGATTGACTTTGCATTTTTGTCCACTAAGACAATATTTAAGTTTTCATTGGTTTCTTTAGTTTATTTCCTTTTATATAAACACTATTTCACATTGGGTTTCTGTGTACTATCAGGATTTTTGTCGATTTGTACAATCGGTTCTTTTCCCTGTTTTTCTTCTAATGGATTGATGAAATTTGTCTTCATTTTTGTTATTTTTCCTCCAGCAATGTTACAGTTATATGCTCTTATATTTCACACTTTTACTTACTATACTAAATATTTCAATATTAATTTCCAACTTATTGTTCTCTGCCTTAATTTAATATTTTAATAACTACCTGACCCAACATAGGTGTCCTTCCTTGTTCTCTTCATTTCTTGCTGCATCCAGTGATTATATTTGAGACAATTTCTCTTCAGCCTGAATAAGTTCTGTTAACATGTCTGGTTTTCCTGTGCAGGGCAAATTGCATTGAATTTTTTTCTGCTGTTGTTTTCCTCAATATGACTTTATTTGTACCCATGTATCAATACTCTCAGATGTAACTATTATTGTGATTTCTATCATTTATTCATATGAATATGCTTGAACTATACACAAATAAAATCATGCAGTATTTTCTTTTTTTAGCTCAATGTTTTTGCTCACTATATGTCTATCTCATTCTCCTATATGATGTATCAATGTTTCATTATTTTTTCAGCTTCACCTGCCAGATATCAGTTTGATGAAGCATCCACATTTTATTTATCCATTCTCCTGATAATGGACATTTTGGTTGTTACCAAAATTTTGCTCTTAGAAACAATATATATCCTATGAAGAATATTGTGGTTGTAATTTGGTGGACCTAAACACAAATTTCTTTTGAGTATATGGAAAATAAGTTAATTTATCATAAAGTCAAGGTATGTTTAACCATAGTTGGTAAGGACAAGCTCGTTTCCAAAATGGTTCTACCACTGTATGTGCACACCAGCAATGTATGAGAATTTTATCTGCTCCACGTATATGTCAAAACTTTAACTCAGATTCCTGAAAGCTTTAGCAAATATAAAGTGTCTGAAGTTACATTACATTGTTTTTAATACTCATTTCCAAGGTAGGTGTCATTTTTCATACATTTATAGAAAAATTAGCAGTTGTCTATTGTGAAATTCCCCTTCAAAACATTTGTCCATTTTATTATAAAGTGTGTTTCAGGAGATGTTCATATATTGGATATGGTATCATTGTCAGTTATATTATTATGAATGACTTCTAAACCAGTTTATCTGTTGATGAATTCAGGATTTTAATGAAGTCTAATTTTAATTTGTTTTCCATTTATTGTTCATGTCTTTAGAATTATGATTAAGAAATCATACCTGGATCCATTCACGAAGAAACTTTAAGAGATAGCTCTTTTAATGAACATTATTTGTTATTTATAAACTTTTACTAGGGGTAAAATAATTACTTTTGATCAATCTCATATTAATATTAGGAATTTTCAGAAGCAAAGGGTAAGGTTTTATTTTTGTAAGTAGCTATTTTTCCTTGACATTTATAGAAAGACATTGCCTTCCATATTATATTGGTGCCCTTTTGTAAATCTGAGGACTTGTATATCTGTGGGTCTATTTTTGAACTATCTATTCTGTTCCATTGATGTATTTATTAGTCTTTCCATCATCAAAACTGCATCATCTTAAATACTGTAACTCTATATTAGTCTTGAAATCTAGTGCTGTAAATTCTCCAACTTTATTCTCCTTCAAAATTGTCATGGTTGTTTTATATTCTTGTATTTCCTTTTAATTTTAGAAATAGCTAAATTTTAGAAATTATACACAGGCACAAAAATAAAGAAACAATCATTGATAAAATACTGTTTTTTTTATTCATATCACATTGAATTGAATAATTTGGTAAGATTTGATACCTTAGCAAGATGTTTTCCTTTACATGACTTGGCTCTCTTTCTGGTTTTGAGTCTTCTTTAATTTTCTCAGAAATATTTTCCAGTTTCAGAAAGAAATACTTTAGAATTTTCTTTAGATTTTCCAACATATTTGATATATTAATGTACTTCTTTTAATAGTATTTTACTCACTTTCTATTTGCTATTTTTATTACCTAGAAACTTAGATTTCTTTCTCCTTGAATCCCTTTATAGAACATCTTGAGAGAGGATGAATGATAAAACAGAGAGCTTGAACAATATGATAAAAGAACTAGACTTAACAGATATCTATAGAGCATTGTACCCAAAAACAACAGAATAAATATTCCTTTTAAGTGCTGATGGATCCATCTCCAAGACAGACCTTATGTTGGGCTACAAGACAAGTCTCAAATAAATTAAAAAAATTAAAATTATATAAAACACTTTCTTTGGTTATAATGGAATGAACCTGGAAATCAAAATGGACAGAAAAAGAATATATATAAATATACAGAGATTAAACAACAACTCTTAAATAATCAGTGGGTCAAAGAAGAAATTGCAAGAGAATTCAGCAAATATCTTCAGACAAATCAAAATGAGAACACAACATATCAAAATGTCTGGGCTACCATGAAGGCAGTGCTGAGAGAGAAATTTTTAGCCATATGTGCTTACATTAAAAAGAAGAAATACCTAAAATTGAAGATTTACCTGCACACCTGCAGATTTGAAAAAGAACAGCAAACTTATCTCAAACCAAGCCAAAGGAAGGAAATAGTAAAATTCAGAGCAGAAATAAAGGAATTCAACAAAACCAAAAGTTGGTTCTTTGAGAAGATCAAAAAAAATCAAACTCTTAGGTAAACTGACAAAGAACAAAAGAAGAAACAAAATCTGAAGTGAGAGGGGGCACATTACCAATGACCCTGCAGGAATAAGGGAAATCATAAGAGTATACTATGAACAACTCTATGCCAAAAAATCTAGACAATGTAGATAAGATGGACAAATTCCTAGAAACACATAAACTACCTACACAGTCCCTAAAATAAACAGATGGCCTCAACAAAACAATCACAAGTGCAGACATTGAAACAGTCATGAGAAACCTCCCAAAGATGAAACCCTGGGACAAGATGGCTGCACAGGTGAATTCTACCAATCATTCAAAGATGATGTAAAGCCAATCTTGCTCTATAGTTCTTCCAAAAAATTGAACAAGAAAGAATGCTACCAAACTCATTCAATGAAGCCAATATCACCCTAAAACAAAAACCAGATAAAGATGCTATGAAAAAAGAAAACTACAAATCAATGTGAATACTGAATATAGATGCAATTATTCGCATCAAAATACTTGCAAACAAAATCCAAATGCTCATTCAAAGAATTATGCACCACAATCAAGTGGGTTTTATCCCAAATACGAAAGGATGGTTCAACAAAAGAAAATCAATTAGTTTAGTAAACCACATTGACAAACTGAAGAAGAACATTCACATAGTATTTTCAATTGAGGCAGAAAGTTTTTGACAACATATAACATCCTTTCTTGATAATAACAATTGAAAAGATTAGAATTGAAGGAAACTTTCTCAATTTGGTAAAATGCATATATGAAAAACCTAAAGCTAACATTTATACTCAATGGTGAAAGACTGAAAGCTTTCCTGCTGAGTTCAAGAACAAAACAAGGATCCCTATTGTCACCATTAGTATTCAATATTGTGCTAGAAGTTCTAGCTAGAGCAATAAGTTCAGATAAAGAAATAAAAGATACCCAAATAGTAAAGGAAGAAGTAAAACTTTCACTATTCGCTGATGATATATCAGATCTTTTATTTAGAAAATCATGAAAAATACAAAACAAGGCTCCTAGAATTCTATTGGAGGGATACAATATACACAAAAATCAATGGCATTTCTATACACTACTGATGTGCAATCCGAGGAGAAAATCAGCAAAAAAATATTCCATATATGATAGTGACTAAAACAATAATATATTTAGAAATAAACTTAATGAAGGACATAAAGGACCTGTATTAAGAAAACTACAAAACATTGCAAAAAGAAGCTGAAGAAGACTTAAAGAATGAAAGGTCATTTTGTGTTCATGGACTGTAAGACTGAATATTGTTAAGATATCAATTCTACCCAAACTGAGTTGCAGATTCAATGCAATCCTAATAAACATCTCAACAGCCTTTTTTTGCAGAAATTTAAAAGCTAATGGTCAAATTTATTTGGAAAGACAGGGGACCATGAGTAGCAAAAACATCTTTGAAAAGAAGAATGAAATTCGGGGACTCTCACTTCCTGTCTTTAAAGCATATTACTTTGCTACAGTGGTAAAAACAGCATGGTACTGGCATAACAACAAACACACTGAACAATAGAACCAGATCTAGAACTCAGAATTGGGCCCTAATGTACAGTCAAGTTATTTTTGACAAGAAAGTCAGGTCCTCCAAGCTGGGCTAGAACAGTCTATTCAACAAATGGTTCTGGGAGAACTATATATCCATATCCAAAAGAAAAAAAGAAGACCCCTATCTCTTACCTTATACAAAAGTTAACTCAAAATGGATAAAAGACCTATATATAAAAGTTGAGAACAATATTATAGGCAGTAGTTTCTTAAAACTTACACCCAAAGCAAGAGCAACAAAAAGAAAAAATAGTTAAATGGCGCCTCATCAAAATTAAACATTATGTAATATGCTTTATTAATATGTACTAATAAAATTTGTTAAAAAAAAGTAAAATAAAAATACAATTACAAGAGTTTTCTTTCATGATCTATAAGAAAAGTTACTTCATTAATATCAGATGTCAATAGATGGGTGATAAATGGGAAAAAATGTACCTAGAGCATACTTCTATGGGATATGAATATATCCATGCTGTCATAGGTATGTCATAGGCATGTTTTCTTGATAGAGACCCACAAAACAGATGATAAAATATTAAACCCCTTTGCTGGAGAGTCCTGATCACTCTCTCAAATAAAATGGCAAAAATCTCTGGAACCTATAGGAAGTGCCTAATGAAAGAAAACAGGTCAATATGCCAAGCCCACAATCTTAATGCTTGTACTTAGGAACCTTATTCCTATAAAAATGAAACCTAACCTAGTTAAAGTTAATGCCTAAGAGTTACATCTTGAACACCTCCTTGTTACTAAAATGTTGTTTCTAAGCCAAACTCAGTAAATAAACTCACTACCTCCCCCTCAACTTAGAACATGACTCCTAGGGATGAGCTTCCCTGGCACTGAGGGATTATTACAAAATAATAACCACTGGTTCATGTGGAAATAGACGTTGACCAAAAGGAGGAAGCATTAAATAATAAGTTTTATGGTAAGAGATTTGAAATTGAGCTGGGAGGTCATTCTGGAGGTTACATTTATGCAGGTTTCAGGAAGCTTGCACTAACTGCCACAGTAACAAAACCTTAAACAAAAGTGCTACCAATGACTCTAGGGACATCTGGACAGAATGGGCAAGGATACACAGCCTCATGACACCAGCACCCCTTCAGTGGGACCTATTTGGGAATATATGATTACCTATTTCTTCAATATAACAGAGATAGACTCATTTATAAATTACTTACTTGTTATTCTTCCATTCCTTTATTTGAACCTATAATTATCACTAAGATCATTAAATGTATATGTGCATTTATTCTAGTACAGGATTGATTGAAATCAAATCCTAGAGCAGGATGACTGATTAATTTTCCATCTTAGAGTGTTTTTATGTTGATCCTGTTTATTTTCCTTTCCTTTTTTTTTTTTTTT
>JAQZBX010082425.1:0-13523 GCA_029593785.1 Cabassous unicinctus | reverse complement strand
AAGTTACAACACATCAATAGAAACATACATCTTTGATTTTACTGTTTGAGAATTTTTCTGGAAACTGTATTGCTAAATTTTCTTACTTTTCTAGTGGTTTAATTTTATTAGCTTATATCTTCCCACAGCCTTATCATTATGTAAGCAGTAGGAGGTTTATAAAGTTGCTGCTGGAACTAAAGGGTTAATATCTATAGCCAGAGTTGAAGAGCTATTACTAGCTTGAAAAGTGCCCTAGGGATACCTTCTTGGTTGTCATGGCAACACAAGCTTTTGTAAGAGGCTCTGGGTGGTTACTTTCAGAACATTCAGAGTTATACAGATGAAAATTGGCCTCTCCTCTGCCTCATTGTCTGAGCTGCATTCGGTTTCAGCTTGAGCATACGAGGCAAGTGAGGGAAGTGTGGGGTATAGCGCTTCTGGTCTTTGTTCAGTAGAACAAGATGGCGCCGGCAGCGTAGGTGGGAAATTGCCATTTTGTTGTTTACCAGGTTTCTCTGAGGAAGAAGGCGGAAGTGCGCCATTTTGTTGTTTGTGCCATTTCAACTCGTTTGATTCTTCTTCCTCAACTAAATTATTATATTGCAGAACTAACGAGGTGCTATCTCTCTCCTCCTTTTCCTCAGAATCCACAGAAAATATTGCTGTAGGTGATTCGCTGCCTTGAAGGCAAGCTTGAATGGTAATTAAGGTAGGGATATGTCCGGGAGGGAATCTTTTATTCTCGTGCTCCATTGCTGAAGTTATTCAATCAATGAGCAATCGGAAGGTCTCTGGGTCCCATAGGTTGGCTGTAAATAGCCATGGGTTGATTGGGAGTATTAAATCCCAGTATTTCTGCAACTGTTTTATCGTTACATGGTAATTGTAGCAATCCAAGAGCGCAGGAAGTGCCCGTACCTGTGGGTGCTGCTTCTTAGAGAGCCGGGGGCCCATGATGTGGGTGGGGGCTTAGAGCTGATGGCTCCAGCGGGGGGCTTACCGTAAGCGAGGATCGGTGGCGCTGCTGGCGCGGGCTAGAGCTGGTGGCTCAGGTGTTTCTCCAGACGCAGAGGTGAAAGAGGCGAAGCGCCGCTAAAAGAACTGCAAAGGCAAGGAGATCGAGGAGGGTTCGGCCCCCTGCGCTCCACTCGTGAGGAGCCATTTCAGCGAGGATGACGCTGAACAGAAAGCCTGGGAGCTGATGGCTTGGAGGTCCTTCGCTGGAGCTGATGGCTCGAGTAGTTGTGGTCCCGTTCGCGGAGGTCGCCGAAAACCAGCAGCGGCGTTGGGCCCTTGCTGAAGCCAGCAGCAGCGTTCCGTGCCCCACGTTGGGCGCCAAATGTTGCCTGGCAGGAGGTAAGGACGGCGCGAATGATGTTCGTGGAGACAGGCTGATGGCGCAGTCTCTTTCATTGCGGAAGTGGGTAAGGCTTTATAGCGTTAAGAGGTGGCGTGCTGGTTACTGATTGGTTTGGCTCAGGGTTTCCTACTATAGGTTGCCGGAGTTGTTGCTGGGCAGGGAACTGTTCACAGGGTTAGGCAGGCAGGGGGGAAGGGGGGTTGTAGGTGGGAAACTTGGCGGGGGACTTGTGGAGGAGGGCTGTTTTAATCGGTCGCTCGCGGCAGGGGCCCAGTTAGGCATGGTCACCTTATCCGGGCCGAGTGAGCAGAGGCGTTGTCACCTCTTGCAGCACTTTCTGCTACTGAGGCCAGACAAGTGCCCTATATTCCACAACACTCGGTGGAGCTGCAACTCCTACTCTATAGCTCAATGGACTCATCCAAGTCACTTGGAGAGGAGACGACGATGGGCAACGGCCATCCCAGGGAATTGAGAGGGCCTGCAGCTGCAGGCAGGATAATCCCATCCACCATATCGATGGGATATAAGCCCTCTCTCACTTGAAGGTGGAGTGGACATCACCATCCCAGTCCCCTCAGGATTGGGGGAGCAGATTTGGACTAGATTGGACTTGGTGGTGTTCTGTTGTAGACATATTGCGATTCAAGCAATGGAAGAAATTGTAACAGTGAGGTTGAGCCGGTGGCCACTGTAGATTTTCGGCACAGGGAGGGGAGGGGCAGTTGAAATACAGGGGCTTTTTTGGGACTTGTGGGTTGTCCTGAGTGTTGTTGCAGCAACGGATGTAGGCCATTTTGCATCAGCATATATCATGCAGAACTGTGTGAGAGAGAGTGTGGTCTATGATGTGAACTGTGGTCTATGCTTGGTGGCAAGGCCCCAGGATGTGTATATCCATTGCGGATGACGTGCCACACTAATGAAGGATGTTGGTGTGGGATGTTGTGGGAGGTGTGGGAGATGGGGAACATGGGAATCCCTGTAATTTCTGAGTAATATTTAGGTAATCTAAACACCTTTAAAAAAATATATATATATATATAATAACATTTATGTAAGCAAATGCACATATATACATATGTATTTATATATCATTTTACAAATATTGGTGTGTATGGTGAAAAATTTGATTTTTACCAACAATAAAATAAATAAATAAATAAATAAATAAATAAATAAATGGTGAGTTAAGAAATGAGTAAGAGTTAGAAGCTATATTTAACACTTCTATGCACCTTAGTACTTACTGTAAAATATAAAAATGCTTTACATATACTAATATTTGATATCCTCATATCAACTCCAAGTGATGGATGTAAAGTAAAACATCATAAGCATTAGTATGGAAAGTCCTGGAGGCCTGAAACTAACTGCCTTATTCTTTTTTGTTCCTTCTCTTTACTGTTGCTAAGATACAGAGGGACAAAATCAGAGGCATGATGATGAGATGCAACCCCAATTTGGTGCCAGGTGCTGAAACTTGCAGTTAAGAGTATCCTGCTAGAGCATCGAAGTATGAAAACCAGCATCAATCAGTTCATTTCACTTGTGCAGAAGAAATCCATAGTTGTCCTCATCCAAACTTGCTTAATTATCATAGTAAAATCCCCAACATGGACAGAGCTTCTCCACCCTTCTTCCTGATCATGCAGTGTATGTGCAAGCATGATTTGTCAAACATACTAATCATACAGTTGTATAACAAGCTATGTGTGTTCATCCTTATGCACAAAAGGTAATGTGTAATGAAAGCAGATGCTAAATAGATACTTAAGACTTTTAAGCAAGTGAAAAACCACAGCTCAGGGAGTAAGGTCTGAGACACTTTAGGCTGACCTTGGCTCCTTGTCTTTATATACACAATAAATGTAAGTTCTGCAAAACAAACAAACAAACAAACAAACAAAAAAACCAAAAAAAAACCTACAGCTGTCATTGTATGCAACAGTGAAAGACTAAAAGCTTTCCTGATGACTTTAGGTAAAGGACAAGGACGCCCACTGTCACATTTGTTATTCAATATTGTGGTGTAAGTCTAGCTAGAGCAATTAGGCTAGATAAAGAAATAAAAGACAGCCAAATAGGAAAGGAAGAAGTAAAACTTTCACCATTCACTGATGATTTGATCCTATCCTTGGAATTCCTTGAAAAATCCACAACAAAACTACAAGAACTAATTGGGAATTCAGCAAAGTGGCGGGATGCAAGATTAAGATGCATAAATCAATAGTGTTTTTATGCACTGCTGATGTGGAATCTGAGGAGGAAATCAGGGAAAAAATCCATTTATAATAGCAACTAAAACAATAAAATATTTATGAATCAACTTCAACAAGGATGTAAAGGCCTGTATTCAGAAAACTACAAAACATTGCTAATGAAGAAGACAAATTAATGGATGGACATTTTTTGTTCAAGGATTGGAAGACCAAATATTGTTAAAATGCCAATTCTATCCAAACTGATTTATAGACCTTGCAATCCCCCCAAAAAATCACAACAGCTTTTTCTCAGAAATGGAAAAACTAAGTCAAATTTATTTGGAAGGTAAGGGGCCCAAAATAACCCAAAATATCTTTAAAAAGATGGACAAATTTGGAGGACTCTCGTTTCTGGGACTTTAAAGCATATTTAAAGCATATTTAGATACATGGTATAAACAGCATGGTACTGGCATAAAGACAGACACATTGACTAATGGAACCAACTTGAGAACTCAGAAACAGACTCTCATGTCTACAGTCAAGTGATTTTTGACAAGGTGGTCAAGCCCTCCCACCTGTGCCTGAACAGTCTATTCAACAAATGGTGCTGGGAGTACTGGATATCCATATCCAAAAGAAAGAAAAAGGACCCTAAACTCATAGCTTTTGTAAAAATTAACTGAAAATGGATCAAAGACCTAAATATAAAACCAAGAACCAGAAAATATTTGGCAATCACATTTCTGAAAATGGTTTAATACCCATGATATATAAGGAGATTATACAATTCAACCATTAAAAGACAAACTATCTGATTTAAAAAATGGGCTAAAAACTTGAAAAGACAATTGCCTAAAGAAGAAATACAAATGTCAGGGAAACACATGAAAAAATGTTCAACATCACTACCTATTAGGGAAATGCAAGTCAAGTCAAGAATGAGATATTTCACACCTATTAGACTGCTATTAAAAAGTAGGAAAATTGTAATTGTTGGAGAGGATGTGGAGAAATAGGAACACTTATTCTCTGTTGGTGGAAATGTAGAATGTTACAACCACCATGGAAGACTGTTTGGTAGTTCCTAAGGAAGTTGAATATAGACATACCATGTGTTCCATCAATATCATTACTAGGTATATAGCAGCACTGAGATCAGAGACAAGAAGAAACATCTACTCATCGATGTTCATAGTGGCATTATTCATGATTGCCAAAAGTTGGTAACACCCCAGGTGTCCATCAACTGAGGAATGGATAAAAAAATAATGGTACATACCCATGATGGATTATTATGCAGCAGTAAGAAGAAATGAAGTAGTGAAGCATATGACAACATGGATGAACCTGGAGGATATCATGTTAAGTGAAGCAAGACAGACACAAAAGGACAAATACTGTATGACTGTGCTATCATGAACTAACTATATTGTGTCAACTCATGGAGTTAATAATTGCAATATAGTTTACCAGAAAATAGCATGAGTAGAGAATGGAAAGCTGACAATTAATCTCTGCAGAATTGGTATAAAAAAGAAGTTGTTTGTAAATCTTTGGAACTGTGTAAAAATGATGAGAGCATATCATGGTGTTTGTAACTAGCAGAGGTATTATATGGGCATGACAGTGGTTGAAAGGGAAAGTCTAAGGTCATGTATATTACTAAAAGATAAACTAAAGACTGTAACATGGGACTGTATGAGATTATGAAACCTCATGCAAAATATGTATATGGGTGATATTGGTTCACAGAGTAATGGAGTGTCAGAAATATGATATATTTTATTTAAAATCTCAAAATAAACCACATTTATTAATATCACCAACAATCCTACCAAACATGCTTTTAATATTTGGAAGACTCAGGTTTATGTGCAGTACAGTAATTTTTCTAAAATTCAGATTTTCACTTGAAACACAAATTTTATCACTAACAATGAATTATGGTTGTCTATTATTAACAATTTGCATTAATGTATTGCCCATGTCTTCTATTCCTTTATTAACTATCCATCTTTATGACATGTCCCTGACTTGCCTGTTCCTTCAGTTTATACTCAGGTATAGACATGAAAAAGCACCTTTCACAGTATAGACTGGAGCTCTCTTTCAGCTCTCCTACCATGAATATGACAAAATGCTGTGCTTCTCTCAGTCTTTTCTGAGCCTGTGTCTTGTCCTTTGCATGGAATGCTGGCTTTAGGATTTGCCCCATTCACCAGACTCTGAATACTTCCTCTAATACTGATTGAATAAAGTTTATCCCAATCTTTGATACTCTATTTTGTGTCTTGAAGTGGTAGTTCTTTGCCTCAGGCCATGTCATATGTTGATTTCTCTGGGTGTAAGCTCCTTCTCCCTGCAGGCTAAGTTCTGAGAAGGCTGTTCAGAGATAAGTGTCCTGGTTCAGACATTCAAGATTCCAGAAAATAGATTGGCAGCATCATACAAGCAACTCATTATGCACATAAGGTTCATTTTATTCAGTATTGGAAGAGGCCAGTGTTCCACAATGGGAGCACAGGTCAGCTCCACACCACAAAAGGGATGGGTGAAATTGTGAGGTCAGGAATTGTGGCAAAACCTCCTCCCATGCTTTTCCATTTTTTAAATTGGAGAATTTGTAGTTATACAGAAAAATGATGCAGAAAATGCAAATATCCAATATACCACCTATTATCACCAACATGAATTAGTGAGGTAAATTTGTTACAATTGATGAAAAACAACTTTAGAATTGTACTATTAACAATAGTCCATTGTGTACAATAGGAGTCACTGTGTGGTATGGTCATATATTTGATTTTTTAAAAAAATTATTCCAGTAGCAATTCAGTGCTATTAATTGCATTCACAGTGTTGTGCTGCTATCACCACCATACATTACCAAAACATAATCAACCAAAATAGAAAACAATTACAATTTAAGCATTTAGCCCCCATTCCTTACCTCCATATGAGGCCCTGATAAATTAAATTCTAGTTTCTCAATCAATGTGTTTTCTTTTCGTAATTATTTCATATCAGTGAAATCATGCAATATCATTCTTTAATGTCTGTCTTATTTCACAGAATATGATTTCTTCAAGGTGTATCCATGTTGTTGCATATCTCAGAACTTCATTTCATTGTACAGAAGAAAAATATTCTTTTTTGTGTTTATATAACATTGTATTTGTCCATTCATTTGTTGATAGACATCGGGTTGATTCCATCTTTTGGCATTTGTGAATGTTGTCATGAACACTGGTGTGAAAACAACTGTTTGAGACCTTGTGTTTTAGTTTACCAAGGGCTTCAAATGCAAAATTACCAGAAATGGTTTGGCTTTTATAAAGAAAATTGATTAGGGGAAAATCTTACAATTCCTAGGCCATGAAATGTCCAAATCAAGGCATTATCAGAGATATTTTCTCACCCAATTCAGCTACTGGTGATCCAGGCATCCTGCCACTTGGCAAGGGAGGATAGGGGTCAATCTTTACCAGAATACCTGCTTCCCCTTCATGCTCACCATCTCCCAGAGTTCAGCTGTGGACAATTAGGCATATAGCACATCTCTTCCAGGGCCTGGCATTTCCAGCTTCTCTGCTGATTCCAGTCTCTATCCTCTCTCTCTCTCTCTCAACCTATTCAGGTGTGGTGGTTAGGCTAATGTGTCAACTCAGCCAGGTAATTGTGCCCAGGGGTTTGGTCAAGCAAGCACTGGGCTAATTGTAGTACAAGAACATTTATGGGCTTTAGTCATCAGTGAGTTTACTGCATAGATGGCTGATTACATCTACAATCAACCAAGGGTTTGCCATAAGCAATGAGTCATGTTTTATCCAATCAGTTGAATGGCTTAAAAGGGGAAGTGATTTCAACATTCAGAGAGAATTTACCAGTTCATCTTTGGACAGTCAACAAATCCCAGAAACTCATCAAGGACCTTCATTGGATTTTCATGGGAGCCCCTGGTTTGCAGCCTGCCTGTGGAACCTGGACAAGTGCATCCCCATGGTCATGTGAGAGCATCTTATAAAATCTCTTACTATTTACAGATACTTCCTGTTGACTCTGTTCCCTAGAGAATCTTGACTTATACACCAGGTTGCTCCCTTTCTTTCACATGGCAGGGTCAAAATGTTGACTCTCTTTCTATGTGTCTCTTCTTTCTTTCTGTGTTCTCACTTTATGTAAGACCCACAAAGAAGTTGGAGACCCAACCTCGGCCATGCCTCCACCCTAAAACAATCTAGTCAATTGATCTAATCAAGGCCCTTAATTGAATTTAATGCAATCAAAGTGCTCCACACCCACAGGAATGGATTAGTGCAACATAATATTTTCAGGGATTCACAAAATTGAAACCATCATACCCTGCTGTCAACTCTTTTGGGTATATACCTAGAAGTGGGACTGCCAGGTCATATAGTCAATCTATCCTTAATTGTCTGAAGAAGTGCCAAACAATCTTCTACAACAGCTGAACCATTTTACATTCCCAGCAAGTGATGAATGTCCCAGTTTGTCTACATCCTATATAACACTTGTAATTTCCTTTTGCTTATACTTTTAAGAGTAGCTATTCTAGTGGGTATTAAATGATATGTCATGGTGATTTTTATTTGCATTTCTCAATAGTTAATGATTTTGGTCATTTCATGTGTTGTTTGGCCATTTTTAAATCATCTTTGAAGACATTTCTATTCAAGTTTGTGGCTGATTTTTATAATTGATTGCATGGTTTTTATTATTGAGATGAAGGTTTCTTTATACATTATGGATAGTAAACTCATATCAAATGTGTGGCTTCCAAATGTTTCTCCCATTGAATAGGTTGTCTTTTCACTGCTGTGATAAAATCCTTTGATGCACAAAAATTTTTAATTTTGATGAAGTCTGATTTAACTATTTTTTCTTTTGTTGCTTGTGCATGGAATGTAAAGTTTAAGAAACCATTGTGTAACACAAGGCCCTGAAAATGTTCCTATAGCAGTTTGATATTGTTTATGAAATTCAAAAATAGATATTGGATTATATTTGCAAACTGGTCTGTTCCTCAGGCCATATTAGATTGTTTTAACTTCAGAGGTTTCACTTTTACTTGATTAAATTGTGATTTAGGGCTTTGATTGGGCCACATCTTCAGGATGTCAAGTCCCCGCCCCCTTGGTGCACAGGAACTCACAGAGAAAATGACATGGCAGAGGAGAGAGTGGGAGTTTTAATGCTAGAGCCCCAGGAAAGTAAATACACATAGAAGCAGTACATGAGGAAAGAGAGAAGCCTCATTAGACACTGCAGAGGCCCTGGGAAGAGATATAAGCCATTCACCTGAGAGTTTACAGCTTGCCTTGTGTAGAGAGCAGAGCAGATGAGCCAGGAGAGAAACATGCCTCTGGGAGAGAGATAAGCCCTCTAACCTACAGCTGAGAATGAAAGTAGCTGGCACCATGGAGTCTTAGAAGGAAAAGGAAGGCTGAATCCTTATAGAGACTGGCAGCCATCTTGCTCCAACATGTGGCAACAAAGTTTGTTAAGAGACTATCTTATGCTTTATGACCTCGTGACTGCAAGCTTCTATGCCAAATAAATACCCTTTATAAAAACTAACAGATTTCTGGTACTTTGCATCAACACCCCTTTGTCTAACTAATACAGTTGCTTTATGTTTTCTACTAGGAGTTTGGTAATTCCAGATCTTATATTTAGGTATTTGATCCATTTTAAGTTGATTTTTGTATATGGTGTGAGACAGGGGTCCCCATTCATGTTTTGCATAGGGAGATACAGTTTTCCCAGATGCATTTTTTGAACAGTCTATTCTTTTCCAATTGAATGCAGTCAGCACCCTTCTCAAACATCAGGTGGCCATAAATATAAAGGTTGATTTTTTAATTCTCAATTTTATTTCAATGGTCTACATGGTATTTTGAGGATGTATGTATGTCAGAGAATCATATTCTTTAAGCTAGTCCATTCTTGTGGGTGTGAACTTGTTGTGGGTGGGACCTATTGATTAGATTACTTCAAGTAAAGTGTAGCTCAGGGAGGGCCTCAATCTTATTATTGGAGTCCTTTATAAATGGGATGAATACAGGAAAAGAGACAAAGAGAAAGATACTTAAGCCAGAAGCTGAATGCAAGAAAACCCAGAAGAGAAGAGAGAGACCAGTAGATGCTGCCATTCACCTTGTTATGTGCCTTGCCATATCATAAAGGAGTCCAGGATCAGTGGCAGCCAGTATTGAGGGACAATTCATTACCTGATGATGCCTTACTTTGGTCATATTCATGGCCCCAGAACTGTTAGCTTGCAAGTTAATAAATCACCATTGTAAAGGCCAACACATTTCTGAAATATTGCTTTTGGCAGCCCAGCAAACAGTCTATATGCCCATCCTTGTAGCAGTACCATGCTTTTTTGATTATTATGAATTTGTAATAAGTTTTTAGATTGGACAGTGTGTTTCCTCCAACTTCATTCTTCCTTTTCAAGATGGCTTTGACTATTAGGTGTGCCTTACTATTGAATATAATTTGACAATTGGTTTTCAATTTCTGCAAACAAGGCTGCTGGAATTTTGATCAAAATTATGTGTAATTTATAAGTCTCCTTTAATAGCACTGCCATCTTAAGAATATTTAGTTCCCCAGTCCATGAACATATAAATCCTCACATTCTTTCAAGTCTTCTTTGACTACTTTTATCAATATATTGTAGTTTTCTGTTTACAGGCCCTTTACATCTTTTATTAGATTGATTTCTAGGTATTTTTTCATTTGAGTTGTTATTGTAAATGGCATTTTTTCATGATTCCTTCTTCAGATTGTTAATTACTATTGCATAAGAAACTACTGTGCATGTTGCTTTTGTACCATGCTATTTTGATGAATTCATGTATTAGCTCTGGGATATTTGTTGTGGATTTTTCATGATTATCTATGTATAGGATCATATGATTTGTAAATAGAGAAACTTTTTTTTCTTTTCCAAATTGGATGCCTTTTATTTCTTTCAATTGCCTAATTTCTGAACCTAGAACTTCTAGTACAATAGTGAATGACAGTAAGAACAATGGGCATACTTTTGTGGTTCAGATCTTAGATGGAATGTATTCAATCTATTACCATTGAGCAGATGTTAGTTGTGATTTTTTTTTCAAATAATCCCTTTATCATGTTGAGTAAATTTTTGTCTATTCCTAGTTTTCTATGTGTTTTTATCAAGAAGGGCTCATGGATATTGTCAAATGCTTTTTCTATATCAACTGAGAAGAAAATGTCCTTTTCACTTCTTTGTTCAGTAAATGTGTTTTATTAAATTCATAGATTTTATTATGTAAAACCACACTTGTATACCTAGGATAAATCCCACTTGATTATGGTATATAATTCTTTTGATGTACTCTTAGGTTCAGTTTGCAACTATATTTTTTGAGGTCTTTGCGTGTATATTTATAAGGGATAAAAGTCTGTCCTTTTCTTACCTTGTATAAGCATTATCTGGCTTTGGTATGAGGGTGATGGCCTCATAAAATGAGTTATGAAGCATTCCATTATTTTTAGATTTTTAAAAGACTTTGAGGAGGATAGGTTTTAAAGTCTCATATTTAAGATATTACTACTTTTTTAATGTAAGTATGTAGAGCTATAAATTTCCCTCTCACCCACGCCTTTGCAGCATCACTTAAGTTTTGCTATTTTGTGTTTTTATTTTCATTTGCCTGGAGGTATTTCTGAATTTCCCTTGTGATTTCTTCTTTGACTTATAGGTCGTTTAAGAGTACATTCTTTATTTCCCACATTTGAAAATTTGCAATTTTTCTCTGTTATTGATCTATATCTTCATTTCATTGTTGTTGAAGAAGATACATCATATGATTTCAGTATTTCTTGAGTTTATTGAGATATGTTTTGTGACCTACTGTATGGTGTATCCTAGAGAATGATTCTTGTGCACTAGAGAAGAATGTTTATTATGCTGCTTTTGGGTGAAGTGTTCTACATAGATCTGTTAGGTCTAGCTGGTTTAGATTGTTGTTCAAGTCATTTTTTTTCTTATTGATCTTTTGTCTACATGTTCTATCCATTACTGAAAGTAGTGTATTGAAGTCTACTTTTATGTAGAACTATCTATTTCTCCCTTCAAATATGTCAATATTTCCTTCATATATATTGGGGATCTTCTTTTAGGTGCATATACATTCCTACTTCTTCTCTTCTGTCAAGGTGAATATTATAACCTCATTTTTCTCAAATTCTTTGCAATTTGTAAACATATATAATTCAAAATTACAAACTAAGAGATATATTGTTTAATTTGTGTCCAAAAAATAATTTTGTTTTCAATTTCAACTGAAATTAATATGTATCTTTCAAACTGTGTGAGTTAACAATGTGAAAAAGAAAACCATGGACCTATATCTTTATATTGCAAAAAGAAAAAAAGTCAACATAGAATTATCTATCCAATAATAATAATTTTCAAAAATAAATATAACATTGAAATTTACAGACATTCAGAGTTCAACAAATTCATCACCAGAAGACTCATATTACAAGAATATAAAAGGAAGTTCTTTAAGAAGAAGGATAAATTATGAGGTTTGAAAATATGGATCTACACAAAAAAATTAAGTGCATCAGAAAAGGTAAATATATAAAAAACACATAATCTCTGCTATTATTAAATATTCTGTAAGAGATAATTAACTTCATAAACAAAAATAATAATAGTTTGAGTCTTATAGCATATGTATGACAAATGTATGACAAAATTATCCCAAATGCCATGAGGATATATCTAGAAATATATTATTGCATTATTTTTATATTAAGTTTGAAGTGGTATAAAATCAAATAAAGGTAGACTTATAGCCATTAAACATGTATACAATGTATTCTAAAGCAAAAACCAATGTCAGAAAACAAAGATTTAAAACTAAGAAGGAAATGAAGAAGATAAAATTTGCTTAATTAATCCAAATGATAGCCAAAAACTATTAAAAATAAACAAGGCATTAAGAGTTAAAAATAAAAAATAAAAATATGATATAATAAACCTAAACATATCATTAATTATACTTAATATTAATTGTATGAATAACAACTAAAAAGTAGAGAGACTCTGAAAGAATTCAAAGACAAGACTCAATTCTATGTAGCCTTCAAAAATGTATTTTAAATAAAAAAAAAATAGTTGAAAGCAAATAAAGTTATAAAATGATAACATTAATTGTAAGGAAATTGGAATAGTTAAATTATTAACTTAGTGTCAGATAAAGTAGATTTCAGAGAAAAATATTAACAGGTATAATGATAAGCATTTCCAAACCTACATGCATGGAATAATAGAACTACAAACAAATGATGTGAAACTGGTAAAACTGCCAGAAGAAATACACATATGAACAATTAGAATTGGAGATTTCTTTTGATATCTACCTGCTCTTCATTGACACCTGAGAACAAAGAAAATATTCTGCAACGGTTTCCATTTTTTTAACTACATCCTTATGGCTCACTATTTGGTCTATTTAGCAACATCCTATGTGCATTTGAAAAATGTAAAATAGGCAGTTTTGGGGTAAAGAGTTCTACAAATGTCAGTAACATATACTTGAAAAACTGGATTGCTCAAGTCTTCTATCTATCCTTATTTTTATAGGATAGTTTGTCAGTTGTTCAAGTTTGTATTAGTAAGGGTTGTCCAGAGAAACAGAAGTGACTTATAATGTAAATATTTTGACATTTAGTATAGAATTTGATTCACATGAATGGCAGCATGGATGAGCAAGTTCAAATTCCAAAAGGCAGGTAACAAGGTGAGAACACCAATGAAGGTTTTTGATGAAATCCCAGGAGAAGCTGGCTGGCTGAAATAGGGATGGAGATTCTTCCTTCTGTCCGCTGAGATTATAAGTTCTCCTTTTAAGGATTTAGAAGATTGGATAAGACTTCTCTCATTGTTGAAGAAAATCTCCTTA